>JACXGK010009701.1:0-19435 GCA_016801125.1 Novumbra hubbsi
TTTCCTGACTTAAAGAGAGTAGAGGCACAACATTTCCTGAGTAAAAGAGAGTAGAGGCACAACATTTCCTGAGTAAAAGAGAGTAGAGGCACAACATTTCCTGACTAAAAGAGAGTAGAGGCACAACATTTCCCAGACTAAAAGAGAGTAGAGAGGCAGACGACAGCTTACAGAAAGAGCAGTTAATATAATGTGTTTTACTGTGCTAATATATGTAGTCCTGTACTATGTTAATATATTTAATACTATATGTCAAAATATGTTGAAGCTCCATTGAAATGTATTACAGCTTTATGTCTTGTTGGGTTTACCAGATTTGCATGCCTGGATTTGGGCATTTTCTCCCATTCTTCCTTACAAGGTCTGTAGGATTGTATGTGGAGCGTCGGAGAACTGCAGACTACAGGTCTCCCCTCAACACTCAATAGGCCGAGTTGATGGAGTGTCTTTTATTCAAGTGAAGCCTTCAGAAAGGCCTGAAACTCGGACATTCTCTCCAGAGACCACGGGGTTCATGTTCACCTTCCTGACAAAAGTCTTGATGGTTACAAACTGCTTTCATTTCACAATGATTCGGCCCCCTGTACTCCGGGAAACTATCAATGCTTTACAAATGTTTGTAACCAAGCGCAGAGTAGCACAGATATCACACGGACAACTGAAGCCCTGTCAGTAGCGGGTGTATCACGCCGCTCCACTGCTGAGCAGGGCACATAACAGCCTGCAGTCAGTGGTCCAGTACGACAGCCAGTCACTCCCTGCTGATGGCTGCAGCAAAGTGATCTCTCTACAAGCATCAGACCACTGGCCTAAGATCCGTCTCCAGCTATGACTGTTGCAGAGTCCTCAATAGTCTGTTCACGACATACCTACCTAGAGGCTACATGATACCAGGAAACAAGATGTCACAAGGATGGATAACTAAAGAGACGCCAGTTATTCCTGAGTGGCAAACTGGGAAAACCAACACAATGATTAAACTACACAACCAGCCAGGGGAAACTGGGGGAAGTGAAGAATGACATTAAACCAGATAACATAATACAACATTATTAAAACATATTAATCCTACAGTGAGGGACAAACTATAAAATACATAACACCTATTAAAACCTATTAATGACTGAAGGTGGACCTACAGTGAGGGACAAACTATAAAATACATATAAAATACATAGCAACACTGAACGAGTTAAGTCTGACTCATGCCCAGATCTGTTTACCCTGCACAGCAAGTGTAGCAATACAAACTCAATAATCCATGATTGCACATTAGATGCCCTTCCACTTCACTTTATTCACAGAACCGCACTGATAAATACAGAATAAAGATGGTTAGGAAATGCTTATGATGGAGACTATCGACAACTTCATAACCAAATTTGACAATACAAAATGTGTATACATTTTACATTTGTTTACAAACAAGTAATGTAAAGCCAAAACATTGAATAAAAAATGAGATGGCTTATCTTCCCAGGCTTAGTTCAAATCATATAAATTGTTGAGCACATTACAGACTCTTCATCCCTCTGCAAGGGCGAGCTGCTAGGATGCACGCTGAAAGCCTTGCGCTACCCGCTCTACACAGTAGATGACACCAACGGTGATGACCACGCCAACGGTGATGACCACGCCAACGGTGATGACCACGCCAACGGTGATGACCACGCCAACGGTGATGACCACGCCAACGGTGATGACAACATCAACCATGATGACAACACTAACTGTGATGACCAGACCAACTGTGATGATCAGGTACCGTGGAGGATGACCAAACGGTGCCATTATTATTACTAGCTACTAAATACACACAGAACAGTACCGGTGGTGCTTGATATAAAGAAACCCCTCGAGATGGAAGGCTTAGCTGTTAGTTACCATGAATCATTCTGATTCTTTGAGGACCATAATCTCCTACAATCTCATATTGATTCCCAACATGGCCACCAACATTTATTTTCTGATAAAAGAAATCTGGTCAATCCAGATTAGGCCCAATTCCATGCATATAGAATTAGGGTTGAAGTATAGAGCAGCCAGATTAGTACAGATTTGAGGATATGATAGAGCACTAGTTGTATAGAGAGAGGGAAGTATAGAGCAGCCAGATTAGTACAGACAGAGGATATGATAGAGCACTAGTTGTATAGAGAGAGGGAAGTATATTACATAGAGAGGTAGATAGAAAGAGAGTGAGATATGTTATGGAGAGAGGTAGACAGAAAGAGAGGGAGGGAGATATATTACATAGAGAGGTAGATAGAAAGTGAGGGAGATATATTACGTAGAGAGGTAGATAGAAAGTGAGGGAGATATATTACGCTGAGAGGTAAATAGAAAGTGAGGGAGATATATTACGTAGAGAGGTAGACAGAAAGAGAGTGAGATATGTTACGTTGAGAGGTAGACGGAAAGAGTGTGAGGGAGATATATTACATAGAGAGGTAGATAGAAAGTGAGGGAGATATATTACGTTGAGAGGTAGACAGAAAGAGAGTGAGGGAGGGAGATATATTACATAGAGAGTTAGATAGAAAGTGAACAAGATATATTACGTCGAGAGGTAAATAGAAAGTGAGGGAGATATATTACGTTGAGAGGTAGACAGAAAGAGAGTGAGGGAGATATATTACATAGAGAGTTAGATAGAAAGTGAACAAGATATATTACGTCGAGAGGTAAATAGAAAGTGAGGGAGATATATTACGTTGAGAGGTAGACAGAAAGAGAGTGAGGGAGATATATTACATAGAGAGTTAGATAGAAAGTGAGGGAGATATATTACGTCGAGAGGTAAATAGAAAGTGAGGGAGATATATTACGTTGAGAGGTAAATAGAAAGTGAGGGAGATATATTACGTAGAGAGGTAGACAGAAAGAGAGTGAGATATGTTACGTTGAGAGGTAGACGGAAAGAGTGTGAGGGAGATATATTCCATTGAGAGGTAAATAGAAAGTGAGGGAGATATATTACGTAGAGAGGTAGACAGAAAGAGAGTGAGATATGTTACGTTGAGAGGTAGACAGAAAGAGAGTGAGGGAGATATATTACATAGAGAGGTAGATAGAAAGTGAGGGAGATATATTACGTTGAGAGGTAAATAGAGAGTGAGGGAGATATATTACATAGAGAGGTAGATAGAAAGTAAGGGAGATATATTACATAGAGAGGTAGATAGAAAGTGAGGGAGATATATTACAGAAAGAGGTAGACAGAAAGAGAGTGAGATATGTTACATTGAGAGGTAGACAGAAAGAGAGTGAGGGAGATATATTACATAGAGAGGTAGATAGAAAGTGAGGGAGATATATTACGTTGAGAGGTAAATAGAGAGTGAGGGAGATACATAACATAGAGAGGTAGATAGAAAGTGATGGAGATATATTACATAGAGAGGTAAATAGAAAGTGAGGGAGATATATTACGTAAAGAGGTAGACAGAAAGAGAGTGAGATATGTTACATTGAGAGGTAGACAGAAAGAGAGTGAGGGAGATATATTACATAGAGAGGTAGATAGAAAGTGAGGGAGATATATTATGTTGAGAGGTAAATAGAAAAAGAGAGAGACAGGATTATGAGAATAAAGGACCGAAGTGAAAACAGAAAGAGGTTGGGAGGAAGGGAGAGGAAGACGTGGCACCATCTCTCAGGGGGTTAGAGGTCAACTGTATTTCAGGGATTAGTTATCCTGGTTGCCAGGAAACCGGCTGCCGGTAGAAATACTGGGGATGACAGGCAGCCGTAACCCTGGAGAATCATTAGCGATGGTTGCTATGGGGATTCTCAACAAAGTGATCTTTTTTTTCTTCCATTCTTTTCCCTTGTTTAATGGGGGACGAGGGGTGGTCAGCATACTATAGGTAATGCTACACACACACACACACACTTCTGTCTCCGCAATAAAACTAATGTTTACTCCACTGTGTAAACATCGAAAGACAAGGTGCATTGTGGGTACACCAGCCCAAACACTACACAGTCCAGAAGAAGAATATACTGTAAAACACAGGCAAACACACACTCACACCAACATACTCAAGTTTTCTCCATCCTTTTGATGACCAGAAAACCAGAAAACCATGTTCCTTGGCCCCTAACTACAACCTTCACCTAACACTAACAACACTATTGGTGTGCAGGTGACTTTTTACCGGCTCAAGAGTAACAACTCCTTGTTATTCATGTGCTAGAGCGCCCAAACATCCAGATTCATATGCGATCCCCAGCTCGACCAAACGGTTTGGTAAAGAATTCCTTATCCCAGGATGGACACTTTGTAGAAGTCACACACAGAGCCGCTGCTTCAGGAAGACAACTTTGTAATGGTGGAGTTATTTGTTAAATGTAATCATTGGTTTGAGCGATGAACAATGACTCCCTTTGTTGTTCTCTGGTAGGGCTCTGCCATGTTCTCTGTGGTACCCACATAAAGGAACCAAAGGACGTGATTTGTTAGGGCTCTGCCATGTTCTCTGTGGTACCCACATAAAGGAACCAAAGGACGTGATTTGTTAGGGTTCTGCCATGTTCTCTGTGGTACCCACATAAAGGAACCAAAGGACGTGATTTGTTAGGGCTCTGCCATGTTCTCTGTGGTACCCACATAAAGGAACCAAAGGACATGATTTGTTAGGGCTCTGCCATGTTCTCTGTGGTACCCACATAAAGGAACCAAAGGACAGGATTTGTTAGGGCTCTGCCATGTTCTCTGTGGTACCCACATAAAGGAACCAAAGGACATGATTTGTTAGGGCTCTGCCATGTTCTCTGTGGTACCCACATAAAGGAACCAAAGGACAGGATTTGTTAGGGGTCTGAAATGTGTGTGTGTGTGCGGGTGAGTGTGTGTGTGTGAGTCCATGTGTGTGTGAGTCTGTGTGTGTGTGTGTGCACCACCATAAAGGATATGGGTGGCAAACAGCCTTGAGGCACCAGCAGCGAGGGGGCGTGGTCTGGCTGAGTCGGAACAGAACCACGGGTGACAGGGTGGGGTATGGTAGCTCCTCCTCCTTCCTGTCCTCCGACGTCTCGCCCCGACACTCCTCCTTCTCTCCTCCTATAGAGACACTCACCCCATCCTCGTCCCCTCTCCGCCCTCCATCCTCTTCCTCTCTCTCCTCCTCTTCCTCCTCCGGTTCTCTTCCCTCGCCATCAGTCATGACTGAACCTGTGGACAGACACGGTGATTGGTCAACAGTGCTGTCTGTTATTCCTCCAGGAAAGTGACTGACTGAACCTGTGGACGGACACAGTGATTGGTCAACAGTGCTGTCTGTTAATCCTCCAGGAAAGTGACTGACTGAACCTGTGGACGGACACAGTGATTGGTCAACAGTGCTGTCTGTTAATCCTCCAGGAAAGTGACTCTGGCCATCTGGAACAAGTGGATATTATTGACCTGCCAGTAAAGACATAAAGAGGAATGTTTTTTTTTTCAGGAGATAATTTATGTCAAAGTTCCAGTGCAGTTGTGGTCAATTTATATTTCAATCATGACCGTGCATGTTTATTTAATGAAAATAGCTCAAAGATATGTTTAATAATTGATTTTACTGTAACATGGAATGCAAAGTTTGAGGTCGGCACCAGGAAGAACATCTGAAGTACAATACATGCACAGCCCTGATTGGCTGACAGGATGGTCCAGAGCCCAGCCCCCTTTCATCTCTGTCATCCCAACATTGACCAATAGTTTTAAGGCACCTGAATGACCCGAATTTCACAAATTACAATTTTGAAATGTTTTACCCCAAAAGGGTATTGATATTCTGAAATGTCTTACCCCAAAAGGGTATTACTATAATTTCCTAATTTCATGTCATCTGGGGTTATTTATATATTTCCATAATCATGTTGATAACTGCACTGGGCCTTTAAAGCCACATTCTGGAAGATAGACATAACTGGGCCAGAGAGCACCACACAGGGCGGTAGACAGCAGAGCTTAGTTCATCTGTCATATTACAGACTGTGAGTTTCAGTGGAAATTAAACTCTGTTTAACTGATCATGTTGATAGGCTTAGTGGATTTTAACACATACTCTACGTGAATCCTCTTACACAACAGATGTAAGTGGCCTGAAAGAGAAACGTATGAACCAGGGAAGCAGGTAAATCTGTTTTCCTCACAAACATGTCTTAACATCAACATTTCACTGATGACAAATTCTTAATGAAAAACTAACTGGATTCATGCACATCCCTGAGATTACCTTAAAATATGTCATTGTCAGTATGGTCCAACAAAGTTTAAAAAGCCTTAATTGTTGAATGTTAACATTACATTACAATTTTCAAATGTACAGTAACTATAATAAAATATAATTTGACATAAGGACTGAAAGCTTATTAGAAGGTGAGCGGGAAGTCGGTGCTTCCCGATGAGAAACACTGGCTAAGGAATGTCCACCAGCCACCTTTCAGCATGGAGGTGGAGAGATTTGTTATACAAATCTCCAGAGTATTGTTTCATAGTGCTGTGTAGTAGTAACACAAAATATCATATTGTTTATTGGTAATTTATTGTGTTCCTCAAAAGATGAAACAATAAATGAATTGCCAAAACATTTTTATTCAATAAACTCAAAAAATATCAAAACATGTTCAGTATTCTGGTATAATATCAGTCATAAAACTTTTTGTCTGGATGCTGGATACAGGGTTCCCAGCTGTGTCCAATTGTCCATTAAAACTGCAATATGAATCATCTACTACATTAATACACATGCAAATTATTTTACCTGTTTGGTACTGTGGTAGTTAATTTAGTTTGGTACATTAAGAAGTTCATTTTGTTTGGTACGGTTGGGTATAATTTAATTGGGTACTGTGTGGGTTAATTTAGTTTGGTACACTGGGGGTTAATTTAGTTTGGTGCTGTGCTGGTTACTTCAGTTTAGTAAACTGGGGGTTAATTTAGTTTGGAACTGTGCTGGTTAATTTAGTTTGGTACACTGGGGGTTAAGTTAGTTTAGTGCTGTGCTGGTTACTTTAGTTTGGTACACTGGGGGTTACTTTAGTTTGGTACACTGGGGGTTACTTTAGTTTGGTACACTGGGGGTTACTTTAGTTTGGTACACTGGGGGTTAATTTAGTTTGGAACTGTGCTGGTAATTTAGTTTGGTACACTGGGGGTTACTTTAGTTTGGTACACTGGGGGTTACTTTAGTTTGGTACACTGGGG
The DNA here is from genome assembly GCA_016801125.1 of Novumbra hubbsi. NCBI lineage: Eukaryota > Metazoa > Chordata > Actinopteri > Esociformes > Umbridae > Novumbra > Novumbra hubbsi. The sequence goes on from JACXGK010009701.1 coordinate 7,193, forward strand.
GTTACTTTAGTTTGGTGCTGTGCTGGTTACTTTAGTTTGGTACACTGGGGGTTAATTTAGTTTGGTGCTGTGCTGGTAACTTTAGTTTGGTGATGCAGTTGGTAAATTTATCTTGTCTGTGTGTTGGCCAACTGGCTAGAAATGTGTGTTTGGTAGAACATTTCATTTCAATATATATATATATATATATATATATACACATATAATAAAAATAAATATAAAACACTTATTTTCATATTTACTGTATTCAGTATTCATATGTAGTATATCCCAACCTGTTATACCATAATAGAGTAATACCCAATATAAACCATACAGTATATCCCACCTGATATACCATAATAGAATAATACCCAATATAAGCCATACAGTATATCCCACCTGATATACCATAATAGAGTAATACCCAATATAAACCATACAGTATATCCCATCTGATATACCATAATAGAGTAATACCCAATATAAACCATACAGTATATCCCACCTGATATACCATAATAGAGTAATACCCAATATAAACCATACAGTATATCCCATCTGATATACCATAAAAGATTAATACCCAATATAAACCATGCAGTATATCTCAACCTGTTAAACCATAATATAGTAATACCCAATATAAACCATACAGTATATCCCAACCTGTTCTACCATAATGGAGTAATACCCAATATAAATCATAAGTAACATAAATAACAACCTGTTCTGGATTAATACCAAATATAAACCATATGTAAAATGAATAACATCTTATAATGAATTAATACCAAATATAAACCATATGAAAAATGAATAACATCTTATAATGGATTAATACCAAATATAAACCATATGTAAAATGAATAACATCCTATAATGGATTAATACCAAATATAAACCAATTATAAAATAAAAAACATCTCATACTGGATTAAAATCAAATGTAAACAATATGTGACATAATAATATACCACACTGGACTAAACCCCATATAAAACCTATATAACATAAATATTATTATATCATACTGGATTCAAATCTAACATAAATCTTGTATAAAATAAATAATACAGCATTCAGGAATAATACCCAATATATACCCAACCCAACAGTATACCATACTGGATTAAAACCTAATATAAAATATACCAATTAATTATACCAACCAACCCATATAAAATACTATATATAATATGATTGAGTAAGGTGAAGCAATACAACTTTTGACTGATGATGAAAGATTGTAACCGTCCTATGAAGAACACATTCACACGTCAAAAAAAGTCCTACACACACACACACACACACACACGCATGTACATCCTAAGACACAAATAAGTCGCCAGTAATATTAAAATGGACGAATGGCCTGTCTGCTCGACAGCAACCGCCAAGAATAAGGAGTCTGGAAGGGAGGTAGAAACGGGAGCCGGGTGGATACAGGGAGAGCGTGGGGGGGAGGAATATCGAAGGAAATAAAGAACGAACTAACTTTATAGTCGTTAGTTCCTTACCGGAGAGAGGCCTGATGAGGAGAGTCCATTGGTGAGGTGAGCTTCACTCCCAGTGTGTCGCGCGCACAGAACTCCCCGAACCCAGGTATTCCATCCGCGTCCTCGTATTTCCCAGTAAAATCCGTTCGCCAGCCGCTCCTGTCTTCGCCCTGTCTGCGTGTTCCTCTTTAAAATCCCAGTATCCCACCGGGGTGGGGGAAAACACGCCGCAATCTCAGAAAAAAAGAAATGTGGAACTTTAGATCCGGAACATGAGTCCTACAGTTAGTAGCAGATGGTGCGTCTCGGATGAGCCTCTGCTCCTCTCTGACACTCCGACAGCGCGAGGCACAATCCGAGTTCAGCCACACCAGGGGAAAGCGGAGGCACGTGACAAACCGCCCTCTTCTCGCAAAGACTACTAGGCTACATCTCCGGAGCGCACGAGCCGACCCGCGAACCTGTGACCATCCTGACCCACCTTCAAACCTACAACCACGGTTTCATGTTTGACACATACACCTTTCGCCGCGGTGATTGTGTTTTATAGTTGCATTGAATGATAAGGTTATATAATTTTGGTACTCAAAGTATTTCAATATTTAGTTGAGAAGATTGATGAAGTGATTATATATAAGATGTTTAATACGATGTTGAGTGATTGACAAGAAAACCAAAAGGAAGAAATTAAAATGTCTACTCAAGTAGAAAATGTTTCGTGTACAGGACACATGGACGTCGGATGGACGTGTTCTTGAAGTCGGTAGAGGGGGGAGAGGATGGGACTAACGCACATAAGCTATCATAACCGTGAACGCCACAGTGTCATAAAACATTTACCAGGCTAACATCAGTACACACACGCAGTGCTACAGAGGCCAGAGGTGAGGTCAGTAATTAACAGGCCGAATATGGAAGATAAGTTGGGTTATTTAGCCCAGAATGTATTTCACTCTCTCTTCTCGTTTTCCATTTACATCATCCAGGCAGTGCTTTTATCCGTTGCAACTTACAGTCCACTAATTTTCTCTCCCGTTTTGCCCTCCCCCTCCTCTCTCTCCTCCCTCTCTCCTCCCTCACTCCTTCATCTCTCTCCTCCCTCTCTCCTTCCTCTCTCTCCTCCCCCTTTCCTTTCTCTCTCCTCCCTCTCTCCTCCGTCGCTCTCCTCCCTCTCTCCTTCCTCTCTCCTCTCTCTCTCCTCCCTCTCTCCTTCCTCTCTCCTCCCTCTCTCCTCCCCCTCTCCTCCCTCTCTCCTCCCTTTCTCCTTCCCCTCTCTCCTTCCTCTCTCTCCGTCCTCTCTCTCCTTCCTCTTTCTCCTTCCTCTCTCTCCTTCCTCTTTCTCCTTCCTCTCTCTCTCTCCTTCCTATCTCTTTCTACCTCTCTGTTTATTTACCACTTCCTCTCCCTACTTCTTCCCCTGTCTCTGTCTCTCTCTCCCTCTCCCACCCTCTCTTTCTTCCTCTCCCCCACTATCTAGCTCTGTTTCCTCTCCACTTTTTTTGTCCCTCTCTGTTCCTCTGTTCTGCACTGTCTTCCACGTGCTGTCAAAACGCATTACTAATATCACACACTGTTATGTTACACACACCCAGGCACACACACACACACCGGGCTCTCGAGCTGCTGTTTTTGCTCAACAAGCAGAAGAACTCATTCTGCATCACAGGAACATTTCATACATTTTTTAAATAACCTCTGTAGTGTCACACACACACACACACATCTATACACACATTCATGTATACACATACATACACACACACAAGAAGTGACACAAATATGCTTTCTCTCTCCATCTCACACACACACACACACAGCTCAGAGACAAGACATTAGAACGCTCAACATTTGAACTGTACTGGCTGACCTAACACACTCACCCCCCCACAAACACTTTCTTGCCACATGAAAACACCTCTTCATTATTGTTGTGTCATAATCTAATGTTTTAAATATTATTTTCTTAACTCTGTTATTTTCTTTTGTTGCATTGTTTTAAGAGAAGCGTTTAGATATGGACCTGAATAATGTTTAGATGACAATTAAAACTTGACAGTTGACAGTTAACACACACACACATGCCCACTCCAGCTGTGTAATCGATGGCTGTTGGGTATCTAGGCCAGACTCATATTATCAGTGATTGGTTGCCCTGGGGCCAGTAACCATGGTGACCGCTGGATAATGTAATCTATGAGGAAGTGTTTTATTGAGATTCACACACACACGCACGCACACACATACACACTCACACACACACGTATACATTTCAGTCATTTAGCAGACGCCAATACAGAGAGAGACTTATTCTTCTCTCTTTTGACAGTCACTGTTATATATATAATGTCATTGTTATATATATAATGTCCCTGTTATATATAATGTCACTGTTATATTTACTGTCAGTGTTTTAGATACTGGTACTGTTATTTATAATGTCACTGTTATATTTACTGTCAGTGTGTCAGTGTTTTAGATACTGTCACTGTTATATATATTGTCATTGTTATATTTACTGTAATTGTTTTAGATACTGTTACTGTTATATATAATGTCACTGTTATATTTACTGTCATTGTTTTAGATACTGTCACTGTTATATATAATGTCTCTGTTATATTTACAGTCACTGTTATATCCTCCATAGACCCAGCCATTTATTGCTTTCCTCTGTAGAGGACATTTTCACTATTATGAGGTTCTGGGCCCTGATGTCCAGTACCAAGGACATATTATATAAACCAAATTGATATTTCAAACCCCCCCCAAAAGGGTTAAGTTGGTTCTATAACTCCAAACTATTAGAATATACATTAAAAACTAATTTCTCCCACTGGGTTAAATACTGTCACTAAATATAAAAACATATTCTAGCAATTCTGGGACTTTTACGGTTAAAAAGCTGTTTGGCAAAATTAAAATATTTTTTACACAATGAGGAATTGGGAATTCCAGGAGTCTCTCCGTCAACCTCCTCGCGTGACCAAAGGACGGAAGGTCATCAGCGCCATGATGACTCTGGACTCCCCACTGAGATGTGGTTCAGCCAATCAGGTGATAAATGAGGCGAACGGAGACTGGAGTGAGAATTGAAGAATCTCTTTAAACAGCGACCCTTTTAGAGTGCTACTTCAACATAAACAATCATTAGTAAAATGTCATGTTTTCAGTCAGTCTGTCAGGGAGGATTTGAGTCTATTATCTATTGTGACCTATATTGAACAGAGCAGCTGTTAGAAATCCTCTGTGGATGGAAGTGAATTTTAGACAGAAAGAAAGAGAGAGAGAGAGAGAGAGAGAGGACAGGATAAGACAGAGGAGGGAACAAAGATGGAGAAAGTGGGGACTGGGAGAGGAGAGAAAGAGAAGGGAGGAGGGAGGTGGCAGAGAAGGTGTTAAGGAGAGAAGAGGAGAAAAAAAGAGGTGATAGTTGAAATGGAGAGAGGGTGAAAGTATATGAAGGGAGGAGAGAGGGTGAAAGTATAAGAAGGGAGGAGAGAGGGTGAAAGTATAAGAAGGGAGGAGAGAGGGGGAAAGTATAAGAAGGGAGGAGAGAGGGGGAAAGTATAAGAAGGGAGGAGAGAGGGTGAAAGTATAGGAAGGGAGGAGAGAGGGGGAAAGTATAAGAAGGGAGGAGAGAGGGGGAAAGTATAAGAAGGGAGGAGAGAGGGTGAAAGTATAAGAAGGGAGGAGAGAGGGTGAAAGTATAAGAAGGGAGGAGAGAGGATGTGAAGGAGGTGAGAATGAGAGAGGGGAGAGAAAGAGAGAAGGAAAGAGGATGGAGGAGAAATAAACCTTTATGACAGTAGACAGGAGTGAAGTTGCCTAGCAACCTTTGGCCTTGACGACAGGAAATGGGATAATCAGAAAAACATCCCTGTATTACACTCTCACACTCACACACACACACAGTCACAATAACACACACACACACAAACAGTCACAATTACAAAAACCCACACACACACACAGAGAAACACACATGCATACAAGGACCCACTCACACACACGTTCAGACAAAACTGCGGAGTTCAGGTCCAGATTAGCGTAGATTACAATAGTAATGGTTAGACATAGCGTGGGTTAATAATCTGGACTAATCTGCCTGTCTTACTTTAATGGACTGGACACAATGCAAACACACGCACACACACGTCCACAGGAAGTGAAAGCGGGCGGCGTGCAGACATGTTGAGCTGTTCTTTTTCATGGTGGATAATCTGTTCTGCGGCTTTCCACAACCCTGACCTCTGACCCCTAGCAATAACCCCAAGCCCTCCACCTGCTGTGACGGACAGAGGGTTTCACTACTTAACTGATGCATTATATAACAATGCAATGCTGTACCACACATGCCATCTGGAGGGAGAGGGAGGGAGGAGGTAGAGAGGGAAGGAGAAACAGAGCGGGGAGAGAGAAACAGAAGTAAACAGAGGGGGAAAGTGAGGGAGATGGAGCTAGGGAGGGAGAGAGAAGAAATAGGGGGAAGGCAGAGAGGAGTGTGTGAGTAGGGGATAGGAGGAGGTGAAAAGGGGAGTGGGTGAGTAGGGGATAGGAGGAGGTATCTAAGGGGAGTGTGAGTAGGGGATAGGAGGAGGTGTCTAAGGGGAGTGTGTTAGTAGGGGATAGGAGAAGGTGTCTAAGAGGGGTGTGTGAGTAGGGGATAGGAGGAGGTGTCTAAGGGGAGTGTGTGAGTAGGGGATAGGAGGAGGTGAAAAGGGTAGTGTTTTAGTAGGGGATAGGAGGAGGTGTCTAAGGGGAGTGTGTGAGTAGGGGATAGGAGAAGATGTCTAAGGGGAGTGTGTTAGTAGGGGATAGGAGGAGGTGAAAAGGGTAGTGTTTGAGTAGGGGATAGGAGGAGGTGAAAAGGGGAGTGGGTGAGTAGGGGATAGGAGGTGTATGAGGGGAGTGTGTGAGTAGGGGATAGGAGGAGGTGTATAAGGGGAGTGTGTTAGTAGGGGATAGGAGGAGGTGTCTAAGGGGAGTGTGTGAGTAGAGGATAGGAGGAGGTGAAAAGGGGAGTGTGTGAGTAGGGGATAAGAGGTGTATGAGGGGAGGGTGTGAGTAGGGGATAGGAGGAGGTGTCTAAGGGGAGTGTGTGAGTAGGGGATAAGAGGAGGTGTATGAGGGTAGTGTTTGAGTAGGGGATAGGAAGAGGTGTATAAGGGTAGTGTTTGAGTAGGGGATAGGAGGAGGTGTATAAGGGTAATGTGTGAGTAGGGGATAGGAGGAGGTGTATAAGGGGAGTGTTTGAGTAGGGGTTAGGAGGAGGTGTATAAGGGTAATGTGTGAGTAGGGGATAGGAGGAGGTGTATAAGGGGAGTGTTTGAGTAGGGGATAGGAGGAGGCGTATAAGGGGAAGGACAGATTACGACTAATTTTGGTTGTCAGGACAGAATCCAACTGTCCCAACTCTCTTCTCCCGGTCTAACAGCCCCCCCTACGGGCAACTGACCAACACTACAGGGAATCGTCACACGGCAGATTTACCCCACGTTCCCGACAGGCAGATTTACCCCACGTTTTTTACCAAATGTTTCTCGCCAATTTCATGATATCCAATGTGTGATATTAACGCAACTTTCTGCGAATCGGGACAGACAATGTCGAGACCTTGTATGTGTACCCAGAAGCTTATCCAATGCCTTTCTGCTAGTAACTGTAATGAAACTCGTTCCATACTGAACATAAATATAAACCTAACCATCGTTAACAGTTGAACATTTTTAGGGACCAATTTTGGAGTGACAATTTATTGTTTCAAGCAGTGGAAAAAAATCTTTGATTTTTCTCTAGTACTAATAAAAACACATGACTCATTTTTTGTTCAGTTTAAGCTGTTCACACTCAAAGCTCAAATGTTCATTTATTTTCATTTCATATAAAAAAAACTGTATAAAAGTTATTTCTGATAGTTCTGCATATCATACATATAAAGTGGAGAAATTTCACATAGTAGAATAAAACCAATTAAATAATGAAAAATCTGAATAATCAGCACTTAAACGTTCCAACCAGAATGGTTATCAGGTAAGTTATTTTTATGTAAACAACCCCTCAACGGTCTGGAATCCTGTGCCGGTTCAGCCACGTTCTGCAGGACCCAAGCAGTTCTAGTTTTCCTCCAGTCCCTTCACGTCCTCAGAACAACACTTCAAATATGTTTTTTGAAACATTCTCTTGGCTGTGTTTCTAAAAACATGAATTCAACATAAAAGCATTGCATAGGCTGTGTTTTTAAAAATACATTTTCAGTCTTCATGGAACATGCGACTCTTTATATGTACTTCAGTCTTAAACCATATAATTATAAAATAGCAACTAAAACAGAGTCTGGATTCTTTTTTGTTACCACAACAAAATGGATGACCTCAATTAAGTAGCAGTTACAGTCCTTCACCACCTACATTGATCTATAAACAAAGACATGAGGCGTCAAAAGTATATTCATGGAACATTGTCTTTCTACGTGTCTCTATCCCAACCTGTCCAGAACCAAATCATTCCAACATCCTTTATTTATAGAGAGGGTTCAGATTCTGTCAAGAATTTAAGATGTGATAGAGTCTGCAGGCGGTTTCTTTCATGACCATTCACTTCATCCAGTGCATTTTAATGACTATCAGAGAAAAAAGTGCTTTGAAGACATTCAGTTCAGGGCAGGTGAACGTTAAAATAATTTCATGTTGACCGACAAGTTAAACAAAGCAGTTAAAAGGCTTCTCTCTTGGATTGCAGCAGCAACCATCTGCCTTCATGAAGCGCCACTCCCGGACGGCTACTGAGCGCGTGCAGTACAGACCCAGTACTGACCCAGTACAGACCCAGTACTGACCCAGTACTGACCCAGTACTGACCCCCCTCAAGACCAGTGTCAGAGCATCATGAGGGTCACTGACATGAGGCCGGGAGGTAGTAGGGGTGGAACAGCCTCTCGTGTGAACAGGTGCTCAGTGCGTTATGCGTGTGAAGTAGTAACCGTGGGAACCGAGAGGTGAAGTAGCTGACAAACCCCTCAGGAACCTCGCCCAACGTCTCTTGGACCTCAGCTGGCAACTCATGGTAATGGTGTTTCTACGAGGACGGAGTCATGGAGACATTAGAGAGTAAATTACATTTTAAAAACCGGATACCATACTGATTTCTGCCTTTAGCTAGTAGAATTCCCTGTTCACCCTGAGGAACAATTTTTGACAACTGATGACCAAAACAGGTGGATTCATTAGTATTAGTACAACAATTTCCCTGCTTTAAATCACAGTAAATGTACCTTATTCCTCATGGCTCTCAGCAGATCTCGAACAGAATTCCCTTTATACGTGCGGAACTTCCTGAGGTCTACAAGAAACAGAGAGACAATTTGTACACTTTTTGCAAGGAGTCAGAGCCTTCTGGTAGAGTGTGTGTGTGCCAGCAAGAAGTCAGAGCCCTCCGGTAGGGTGTGTGTGTTTAAGGAGGCAGATCCCTCTGGAGGAGTGTGTGTTTAAGGAGTCAGAGCCCTCTAAAGGAGTGTGTGTTTAAGAAGGCAGATCCCTCTGGAGAAGTGTGTGTATTTAAGGAGGCAGAGCCCTCTGGAGGAGTGTGTATTTAAGGAGTCAGAGCCCTCTGGAGGAGTGTGTATTTAAGGAGTCAGAGCCCTCTGGAGGAGTGTGTATTTAAGGAGTCAGAGCCCTCTGGAGAAGTGTGTGTGTTTAAGGAGTCAGAGCCCTCTGGAGAAGTGTGTGTGTTTAAGGAGTCAGAGCCCTCTGGAGGAGTGTGTGTGTTTAAGGAGTCAGAGCCCTCTGGAGGAGTGTGTGTGTTTAAGGAGTCAGAGCCCTCTGGAGGAGTGTGTGTGTTTAAGGAGTCAGAGCCCTCTGGAGGAGTGTGTGTTACCTGTTTGTAGTGGGACAGAGATGTGCATCCTCCAGTTGGTTCTGACAACAGCTCTTCCAGCCGTCTCCAGCCGGATCACTATGGGGCCGTCCACTGGCTCCTTCTCTATACGGTCACTCACGTCCTAACACACACACACACACACAGACAGTTGTGTCAACAGAGAACAGACAGGGTTGTGTCTGACATTCCCAGGGGAACCAGTACAACAAAGTATGAATGAATAGGGACTCAATCATGTTTGATGCTCTGCAAAGCAACAGGATGTAAATGTCAGAGTTGGCAAAGAGGTTTCTGCCAACATAGAACATAAAATGCGAGAATGTTTCTAACAGTTTATCAGTGTAGAAAAACTATATTTTTTGGTGATTTCAGATTTCCTGAGAACAGGGGCAAGGGTGTCTAGAAGTGTAATAGGACTGACACGCCCACAACACAGGAAGAGGGAGGCAGTAAATTCAGCTCCTCCCATCAGCCTCCCTGACATTATATACTCTGACTGACAGCTGCTGGCCCAATCAGATTCCCTGAAATCACTCTCACTGACTGACAACTGCTGGTCCAATCAGCTGGGAGAAAATATGTTACACTAATTGTTTTGTAGGAGTTTCAGGGAAACCATGAGCTTCTGCTAAATTACTCAAGTGTAAATGTAGAAAGAGAGCAGGGGGAAAGAAAGACAAACTGAGGAAGGGAAGAGTCATTTAAAGAGAGGAAGTGGGAGAGGAAGAAAGACAAACTGAGGAAGAGAAGAGTCATTTAAAGAGAGGAAGTGGGAGAGGAAGAAAGACAAACTGAGGAAGGGAAGAGTCATTAAAAGAGAGGAAGTGGGAGAGGAAGAAAGACAAACTGAGGAAGAGAAGAGTCATTTAAAGAGAGGAAGTGGGAGAGGAAGAAAGACAAACTGAGGAAGGGAAAAGTCATTTAAAGAGAGGAAGTGGGAGAGGAAGAAAGACAAACTGAGGAAGGAAGAGTCATTTAAAGAGAGGAAGTGGGAGAGGAAGAAAGACAAACTGAGGAAGGAAGAGTCATTTAAATAGGAGGAAGTGGGAGAGGAAGAAAGACAAACTGAGCAAGGAAGAGTCATTTAAAGAGAGGAAGTGGGAGAGGAAGAAAGACAAACTGAGGAAGGAAGAGTCATTTAAAGAGAGCAAGTGGGCCACCTGGAAGAACTGCAGCTGTTTTTCAGGGCTCCAGAAGAAGGGGTGTTTGAGGATGGACGAGGTAGAGGGGCGGGACTCTGGATCGCTGCTGATCATTTGCTCTATAAGGTCCCGCGCGATTACATCATCTGTAACAGCACAACCAATCAGAACCCTCAGAGCCATCACATCACATAATCTCTAAACCACACACAACCCCCCTCTGTAACACACACACACCGTTGTGTGCACTCATTCTGAAGACTCACCATGCATGTCCTCCATGAATTGTGTGAGGCAGTACTCTCCTGTCAGGATGTTAGCCTGGCGGCGCAGTGTGTCACCAAACGGGTGCTGCCCCCTACTGACCACGTAGTAGAATACACAGCCAGCTGAGAAGATGTCCACCGCATGGTCACATCGGATCTACAGGGAGAACATCGTTAAGGTAGAACCCAGTAGAAGTGAGAACATCGTTATGGTAGAACCCAGTAGTAGTGAGAACATCGTTATGGGAGAACATAGTAGAACAGTGAGAACATCGTTATGGTAGAACCCAGTAGAACAGTGAGAACATCGTTATGGTAGAACCCAGTAGAACAGTGAGAACATTATTGTAGTAAATCCCAGTAGAACACATCCGGAACGGGGATGTTGAAGTTGCTATGAAGTGATAAGCACAGATGCTGTTCATACATGTTACAAAGTGTCTCCAGGAAGCATCTGTGTTGGAACTGATCTTTAAACAGGTCTTCCATGGGGTCTGATGTCCTGTCACTGGTTGTATTGGGAGTCATGTGTGGTGTGTGTGTCTTACTGGGTTGTTTCCAGGTGTTTCCAGCAGGACTTCTGGGGCGATCCAACCCTCGGTTCCAGGTATCCCGGAGCGCAGAGAGAAACTGGTCCTACCTTCTGGAATCTTCTTACAAAGGCCAAAGTCTGAGATCAGAGCCCGAACACAACCAAGGGGTCCTGGCTGAGACAACAGGATGTTACGGGGCTTCAGGTCCCTGTGGACTGGACAGAAGAAAGAGGAGAGAGGAGAGGAACAGGAGAGAGGAGAGAGAGAGGGACAGGCGAGAGGGAGGGACAGGAGAGAGGAGAGAGAGAGGAACAGGAGAGAGGGAGGGACAGGAGAGAGGAGAGGAACAGGAGAGAGAAGAGAGGAGAGGAACAGGAGAGAGGAGAGGAACACGAGAGAGGAGAGAGGGACAGGAGAGAGGGAGGGACAGGAGAGAGGAGAGGAACAGGAGAAAGGAGAGGAACAGGAGAGAGGAGAGGAACAGGAGAGAGGAGAGAAGGAGGGATGTTAAACATTTGTGGGATTGGGAAAAATAGGAAAGGAAGACAGACAGATAGGGAGTGTGACAGACAGGAAGTTAGACAGACAGACAGATAGGGAGAGTGACAGACAGGAAGGTAGATAGACAGACAGATAGGGAGAGTGACAGACAGGAAGGTAGACAGACAGACAGATAGGGAGAGTGACAGACAGGAAGGTAGACAGACAGACAGGGAGAGTGACAGACAGGAAGGTAGACAGACAGATAGGGAGAGTGACAGACAGGAAGGTAGACAGACAGACAGATAGGGAGAGTGACAGACAGGAAGGTAGACAGACAGACAGATAGGGAGAGTGACAGACAGGAAGGTAGACAGACAGATAGGGAGAGTGACAGACAAAAAGGTAGACAGACAGACAGATAGGGAGAGTGACAGACAGGAAGGTAGACAGACAGACAGATAGGGAG
>JACXGK010009702.1:0-19399 GCA_016801125.1 Novumbra hubbsi
ATAAAGGGTGGGTTAACCGCAGGGCAGTAGGTTGATAAAGGGTGGGTTAACCACAGGGCAGCAGGTTTATAATGGGTGAGTTACCGTGTGGCAGTAGGTTTATAAGGGGTGAGTTAACGTGTGGCAGTAGGGGGTTTCCTGCAAGCTGTCCATTCTATTTTCTGGCTGTCTGGCATGTGTGGTCAAAAAGGAGCAGACAGGGGTTTCACTGCTTGGAAAAGTTTTCTTGAAGAATCTCTATTGGACTTTATAGTCCAGGACTAGGTTTGTTTTTTTACCAAAATGGTATTTATAGCAGCCGCTATAAGCAATTTCTATCATAGCTGCAGTTTATTGTGAAGGAACTAAATAAATGTTGCTGACCGAGCCCCAATATAGCTTGCACATACAAGGTTTGGTTCTGGGTAGTCGAATTGAATTAATCCTAATTTTCCCTCACCAGCTTTAATGATAAAACCAAAAAAAAGTCCATCACATCATTTGAGAGGGACTCCATACTGTCCAGTCTGACCGGCCAGTTGGACTACAAAGGCTTTGAGAATGCTGACATGGTCATAGAAGCTGTTTTTGAAGACCTCAATATCAAACACAAAGTCATCAAGGAGGTGGAAGCTGTAAGTACTGCTGAATGTTATGATGTAATTTTGCTTTTGAGCAAGGCTTTTAACCCAAATTGCTCATGTATTTCTCTAGATAATAGTGCCTAAATGCCTACATTTAAATGCAATTCATCAATAATATGGATTTGCTATTTGCGTTAAAGTCATTTTGCTGATTCTCTTATCCTGATCAACAACTATTGGTATATGTATTTGCTACAACCCCTGGTGTTACATGTGCCATGCTCTACCTTCTGAGCTACGTGGGACCATATTACTACCTCTAATAATTAAATCATAAAAAGAAAAACATATCGATCACTCAAGTAAATTAAAACAAATGTAAAAACGGACATCTGGGAAGAGGAGTGTTTGAAATGTATATTGTGCCTGTTTGCAGGTGATCCCCGCTCACTGTGTCTTCGCTACCAACACATCTGCCCTCCCCATTAAAGACATCGCTGCTGCTAGCATGAGGCCAGAAAAGGTCTGTTCATTCTAAAGAAATGCTGATCCTTCAGTCCAAATTCAAACCAATGTATCTTGCAGTTTGTCCAAAAACACCACTGATATCATTTGTGTGTTAGGGGCTTGGTGATGTGACACACATGTATTAAGTAAGTAAGCATTGGAGCCATTGCTTCACCTGAATGGCTCACATAGGCGGGATTCTCCTGTTCCTGTAGTGGAAATAAATATCCTTTAAAGAGCTGCCTAAGAGTCCCGTCCTATTTTGTTTTTGTTACACCCCAATCTACGGGCTGGGCCGCTAATCACTAATCAAGGCCAAGTGTCCGCTGAGTGGAACGTGTGTTTTATTGAAGGTGATCGGGATGCACTACTTCTCTCCAGTGGACAAGATGCAGCTGTTGGAGATCATCACCACAGATAAGACCTCTAAGGACACCACGGCCTCCGCCGTGGCCGTCGGCCTGAAGCAGGGCAAAGTCATCATCGTTGTCGGAGTGAGTCGGCCTATTTTCTTGGTGCTGTTCCCGCCCCGTTTCCAACCCTGTTATGGCTCCAGGCTCTTCCAACCGAGCTACACATGACCTCTCTTAAGCGGTTTGCTTTTTATAGGCCCTTGATCGCTGTCCTCTATTTGTAGGATGGACCCGGGTTCTACACCACCAGATGTTTGGCTCCTATGTTGGCAGAGGCGGTGCGAGTATTACAGGTTGGTACAAACGCCCGCTCTCACCCACCCACGCCCCTGTCGGTCTCGTCATCTGGAGTGTTTTATGGACTTTGGGTCACATGGGTTTTTCATGCTACCAATGTGTGTAACCTCAGGAGGGCGTTGACCCAAAGAAACTGGATGCCCTGACCACAGGCTTCGGGTTCCCGGTGGGTGCTGCCACGCTGGCCGACGAGGTGGGCATTGACGTCGCCGCCCATGTGGCTGAGGACCTGGGAAAGGCATTCGGATCGAGGTTTGGCGGTGGAAACGTTGAGGTTCTGAAGACCATGGTGGAGAAAGGATTCAAAGGTAAAGGCTTTGATGCAACAGCTGACACTGCTGCTGTTCATCCTGTCGCCTTGAAGCTTCCTAAAAAAGCAAGGCAAAGTGGAAGAACTTTGGATCTGGTCCTTCACCGATCTGAGGACCCAAGGAAGGAGCAACTGAGGAAGAATTGCAAAAGTAAAGGATGATAAATTATTAGAAATGCATGGTTGCCCTTACCTTCCTGTTTTATCTTGTTATTGACAGGCCGTAAATCGGGGAAGGGCTGCTACGTCTATACGCCAGGACTCAAAAGCAAAGATGTCAACCCTGATCTTGAAGACCTTCTGGAGAAATACAAACTGACAGCAAACCCTTCAGTGTAAGTAACACAGCGTCTGCATACCTATTCCCTGTCCTAAACCCTGGTGTCCCCAGACCCCCGATCTCTATGTTGTGTGTCCAGGTCTTCTGACTCTGATGTGCAGTACCGTCTGGTCTCCCGCTTCGTCAATGAGGCAGTGATGTGCCTGCAGGAGGGCATCTTGAATGGCCCCGTGGAGGGAGACATAGGAGCCGTGTTCGGACTCGGGTTCCCTCCCTGCCTTGGAGGTGGGTGAGCTCTCCGTACCGGGTTCCTTTTAGATACAGAACAAACTGGACTCTGGTTCTGGGTTGGAGTTTGACTGCTCTATTTAAGGCTTGGTGTCATTTGCAGCGCAGCAACTGTACACATTTGTTAACGTCCCAAAACGATACTGACTGGATATTACATGCATCTGGATGCTACATTTAGCTTGATCTTGATTGTCACCTTTGATTAAATCAATATATTAATTGGTTCTCTGATTATAGCTGAAAGTAGCAACTCTAGTGTAGATTCTCAATTTCTGCTCCCAAAGGAAATGACTAAGGAGAATGGAAAACCCTAAAGCAGATGAATGTAAAATGCTTATTACAGGAACATATAATGTATAGATCTATTGTTCCAATATTTCTTCTTGAAAAGGTAAATGTTTGCCATTTTATTCCATTTAGAATTAATGATTAAATCCAGGCTTTGAATACTCTCAACAGTACACATTTTTTGTTGTTCCAGACATGCATAACATTTGGAGAGTGTAGGTATTTTTTCATATTTGGTCTTGGTAATGAATGATAAAATTTAATTTTAAAAACATTGTGAAATGAGGGTAATCGATAGAGGACATTTCCCTGTGGCTCCACAAGCAACATCCTTAATCCAACAACATGCTTTAGACATTCTCTGTTTAAGATATTAATCTATTGTCAGTATTTAGGACTGCTGTTGACAAAAGCCAAATATAAAATTCCTTGGAGGCATAGCTTTAGAAGGTTTTAAGACTTCCACGCGCTAGCCAACGGTACCCTGATTGCTGGTCAATACTGGGATGAAGTCCTCAGACCCGTTGTCAGACCTTATGCAGTTGCCGGAGACCTTGGGTTTCTCCTGTGGCCAGAGTGTGTAGGCAGTTCCTTGATGCCGCAGCCGTCAATGCCATTGACTGGCCCTCATGTTCCCCAGACCTGAATCCAATTGAGAACCTCTAGGACATTATGTATCAGTGTATCCAACACCGCCAAGTAGAACCACACTGTTCAAGAGCTCACTGATGCCCTGATCCAGGTCTGGGAGGAGATCCCCCCCCCCTGGACTCCATCCGCCATCTCATCACAAAACATGCCCCGATTTTTGTAGCCGTAATAATTCACACGGTTTGGAACAGTCTGATTTTAATTGTTAACTTTGATTTGATGTTAGTTTGAATCCAGACCTCAATGGGTTGGGGATTTTGGTCTCCGTTAACCATTGTTATGTTATTTTGTTCTCAACAAATTACACAATGTACAGGAAAGATCTTGATCTTCTACATATTCTCTTCATCAAGACCTGCTGTTTGATTTAAGTGTTCCTTAAAAAATTTTGCGCATTGCAGATGAGCCATTTATTTTGAAAGATTGGAAACTACAAATGTGGATTTAACTTTTAACCATTAAATCCTTCTCCGTTTAGGTCCTTTCCGGTTTGTGGATTCCTTCGGTGCTGACAAACTAGTGGAAATGATGAGGAGGTTTGAGCAGGTTTATGGCAACCAGTTCACCCCCTGTCAGCTTCTTTTGGATCACGCCAAGGACAGCAGCAAGAGGTTCCACAAGTGACCCCAACACTTTGTACTGCTAGCACTTAACAGCAGATTGCCATTAGATTGTGCATACGCCTTTATAAATTTTTCTGTGAAATAAGCACCAAGCCTAAAGTTTGGGGTGTGTCAGAAATCATGAGAAGTAGGGGCCTGTCACAAGTCACAGTACACATTTCAAGAGATATTTTCAGAATAAATGACTAACAGAATCCGATTTTTTGCTTTGGTTGGTGTGTGTTTTTATATGCATATTTTCACTGGTCCCTTTTTGACAATACTCTGCTGAAGTGTCCATCTGAGGCAAGTTCTAGACCTAGTATGTAATCCAAGTCTTCTCAGAATGTAAATGAAATCCATGCCAACATCAAGTGACACCCTATTTTGTACAATGCCGTTTAGGGAATAGGGTGCCATTGTAGCCTTTAAGTGACTGGTCTTTGTTCATGGTTTATTGAATGTCTACTAATTTGGTGAATGAGCATGTTTTCTCATTACATAGGTCCGGCATATATGTACGAAGAGCTAGTAAATTCATAAATAATGATGTCGAAATAAAATGACTTTCTGTGCATTCATTGGAATCACAAAGTGCTAATTGGTTGTAAGGCCTATTTCGTCGCTAATAATTGGACTACACATGGTTACAAGATATAGCTTTTATCCAATTCGTTCTGTTAGTCACATGTCTGGTTCCTATTGTCTGCAGCAGTGGGAAGGGTGTGTGCTGGGGTGGCTGACGGCAGTATTTTTTTTAGTGGTGGCGCAGCATCCTTTGTACCATGTCGCCTAGTGCGGCGCGTGTCGTTTGATGAGAGGGGTGGAATCGTTGTCAGAATCAAGGATTATGTTAACCAGAGTCGAAAGAAGGATATGGACCATGTGATTAGTTGTGTGGGAGTACAGAACAATGTTATCGTTTGGTGCGAATGACATGGTTTTGCTTACCTGGATAGCGCTCAGCGGAGGATGTTGCTAGAAAGACCCTGAAGATGAGTCATGTTGGAGCGTGATTAGATGTCTACGGTGGATTTTAATTGTACTGTGAATAACATTTGAATCCTTACGCTGCGAGAAGAAATAAAAGATGTCGAGACAAAAACAGAGTGAGACTGTTAAGGTGGTGGTGCGATGCCGCCCATACATGAGAGAGGAGACTAACAACGATAACATACTGGAGGTTAATACAAAACTGGGGCAGATCACACTAAGGAATCCGAGGGCGTCACCTGAAGAACTTATGAAATCGTTTACCTTTGATGCTGTCTATGACTCTGAGTCGAAACAGGGCTATATTTATGATGATACTGTCAGACCCCTCGTAGATTCCGTGTTACAAGGATTTAACGGAACCATATTCGCTTATGGACAAACTGGAACAGGTAAAACATACACCATGTTAGGGATGCCCACAGACAATGAGCAAGGGATTATTCCAAATTCGTTTAACCACATTTTTACTCAGATCTCCAGGTCTCAGAACCAGCAATATTTGGTGAGGGCATCCTATCTAGAGATTTATCGGGAGGAGATTCGTGATCTGTTATGTAAAGACAACAACAAGAAACTAGACCTTAAAGAAAACCCAGATTCGGGGGTCTATGTCAAAGACCTTTCCTCTGTGGTCACTAAGAATGTCATGGAGATTGAGCATGTCATGATGATAGGAGACCAGTCCAGGTCTGTGGGGTTCACTAACATGAACGAACGCAGCTCGCGGTCCCATGCCATCTTCATGATCACCGTGGAGTGCAGTGAGAAAGGCGCAGATGGGGAGGACCACATAAGGGTTGGGAAGCTGAACATGGTTGACCTGGCTGGCAGTGAACGTCAGAGCAAGACGGGTGCCAAAGGGGAGCGCCTGAAGGAGGCCACTAAAATAAACCTGTCCCTTTCCGCACTGGGTAATGTAATATCCGCTTTAGTGGACGGGAAGAGCACACACATACCTTACAGGGACTCTAAACTCACTCGCCTGCTCCAGGATTCACTAGGGGGCAACGCCAAGACAATCATGGTAGCCACTCTGGGACCCTCGTCGAAGCATTACGAGGAGTCCCTGACGACACTGAGGTACGCGAACAGGGCCAAAAACATAAAGAACAAACCCAAGATCAACGAAGATCCGAAGGATGCTCTGCTGAGAGAGTTTCAGGAGGAGATCGCCCGTCTGAAGGCCCAGCTTGAAGAGCGAGGGATGATGGCAAAGGAGAGGAGGAGACGGAGGAGTAGCAGGAGGCTGACTAAAAGTATGATTGTGGAGGATGTTGCCCACCAAGAAAGGGATGCAGAACTGTGGAAGGCTCTGGAAGCAGAATGGAAGCGGAATGCAGAATACTACATGAAGGAAGATGAGGAAAACAACATGAAAGCGGAGGAGAAAAGTATAGGGATCTCAAGCACACTGAACTCCATGGGTGACTCTGTGGAGGGCAGTCCCAGGAAAGCAGTTACCTCCAGAATACCCATACATAGATTCAGCTCTGCCGGGGATAGTCCTAAAAAGTATTTTTCTGGCAATTTAGGAATACATAGATTTAGCTCTGGGGAGGACAGCCCGAAAAAATCAGTTCCCACCAGTGCCCATAACAGCCCAGGGGCCAGGGAGAAGTGGAAGGCATTTGGAGAGAAGGAACAGGTGAAAAAGGAAAGGATGATGGAAGACATGCAGAAGGAACAGGAAGCAATGGAAAAGATTATAGAGAAGTATAAGGTGACAAAGATATAATTGACTCTGTATATGAGACAATTTGTTAAATTGTATATAACACGAGTAACAAATAACCTTGGAGCATCTGTCTTTCCCATAATCAATAATGCACATGGTAATTTGTGTCCCTCAACAGGCAATGGAGAGCAAAATACTGGCTGGGGGAAAGAACATTATTGACCACACCAATGAGCAACAGAAGATGCTGGAAATAAAAAGGCAGGAGATTGCAGAGCAGGTAAGAACTCATCTAAAAAAGCAATAAGCTGTGATCTTTTTATAGATGAGCGGATACATTAAGAAGGCACACATTACTAGGCAATCCCTGTAGTATCCTGGAAGAAATATTTTTAATTTTAAAGGTAGATTTTCATACAAATGATTGCATAATTATATAGCATGTTAGAATGCTTTCAGCCTAAAAAATAGCTTGTTAGTCTCCTGCAAATCACTTTTAAGTTAATGGCTGTTTCTGAAGCTCCGTTTACATGTTATATTCATTGATATGGACCTGAGGTCATTGAAGACCTCAAACAGTTTGAACATTGTCAAGATTGGATGGCTGTTGTTTCAAACCCTGTGTGAGACAGGACTGTCAGTGGAGAAAGCTGAACTGTTTGTCATAAGATGTTTTCAAGTTTATTTTCCACACAGCCACATACTAATGTTTAGACATTGGTCAGTACCAAGAACAGTGGCTATGATTCTGACGTCTCTAAATGTTGATTGTTTGTGTGTAGGCTACGCACAGCTGTACCACCTTTGAATAAATCACAAAATACAGTTCTCACACTGGAAAATGGGAATTATTTGTATTTGTATTTAGATAAGACGTGAGAGAGAGATACAACAACAGGTGATGGCTCAGGATGAGGAGACAGGAGAGCTGAGAGAGACCTTCTCTTCCCTGCAGCAGGAGGTGGATCTCAAGACCAAGAAGCTTAAAAGGGTAAAATGGATGACCAACCAGGCTTTTCTATATTTCTAAAGCCAGGCTCATTATGACAATGTTTTCTGTAATTCCAACCTATTTGAGACCGTGTTTAAAAATATAAACTGTTTTCTCTGGACGTTTTAATAACTATTTGAATATAATGCAGTTATCGCATTCTACTTATGTGTTTGTGCCCCGTTGCTCCAGTTGTATTCCAAGCTGCAGTTAGTGAAGGCTGAAATTGGGGATGTTATTGATGAGCATGTAGTAACCAGGCAAGAGCTTGAGCAGACGCAGAATGAACTCACTAGAGAACTCAAGTTCAAGTGAGTATTACTAATGTGCACGCATGCAGCCGCTCACATCCTAGCGTGCGCAAAACACACACGCATAACGTTTTACAATATTTATCTCATTTTACTTGCAGGTATCTCTTAATTGAGAATTTCATCCCTCCTGAAGAAAAGAACAAGATTATGAACCGGCTTCATTTCGACAGTGAGGAGGACCAGTGGAGGTTTCTGCCCTTTGTGACTTCAGAAGGGTAAGTCAGTTAGGTAATTCCCTGACAGGATTACTACACAGGATGCTATGGTAATACAACACTGTATGTACGAACACTTTTAAACACGCCCATATTTACCATGTTCTTGCAGGTATACCCGGCATTTCCCTGTTATACATATCAGTGGGTGACTAAACCATGACAGTTTTTTGCAATTCAAATTAGGGATGTGTTCAGCAAGGGAAGTGTTTATGCATTGATCTGAAAAAAAAGACAAGAACCTTTCACATAGGACTGATACTTATATTTTGGTTACAGGATCTGTGAAAATGCAGGTTTCATGTTTATAGGTCTGAAGGTGGGATTTTGGTTGTTTTACTCCTTTGAATAAAATGTGTGATAGTCAGTAATAGTCCATCGGCATAATACTCTAATAACGACTGTTTCAAACATTGTTTACTGGTGTAAAATAAGTGTTTCCAACATATAGCTCCTAAGCGGGCCTTTGCTCTTCTCCACATCTTATTACAGGAAGTCAGCTCATCAGTTGAAACGAAGGCCCACATCTGTGGTGGGATACAAGAGACCTATCAGCCAACATGCACAGATGGCCGCCACAACAGGAGCCCCATGCAGATACCGGGTGGGTTGGTGATAGATTTTTTTAAGTAGAGCACATGTTACATTTCTAAGGCTGAAATTAAGTCTAGTGCTTGTGGATTGAAAATGGAACCCTGTTGAAGTTTTAAATAAAGTTGGTTGGGTACAGTTCCAGCTTTATCCCCTGGAGGGGGCAGAACAAATACTAAAAAGATAATATGGCTATGTAGTCATATAGGCAAAACCTAATAAAATGTTTATAAGAAAGATACAATGTTTGCATACAAGATGGTAAAATGATGTCACTCATTTGGAGATGTTTGTACAATACAAAAGCATTACCAACTACTAGATCCACACAACTTCTAAGGAACCAAAAAAATCATTTCATATAAGGGAAGGTGTTGGAGCACCTGAGATGTTTCAACAAGCCAAGGAATTAAATTGGACATCACGAAATTTGGAGGGAAAATAATTGGATAAAGATTTTAACACAATTCAATAAATGGAATATTCTCTATAAAACATATTGTTAATATAAGGTAGATATCAGTCTGGACTGTACAGACTATATTGTTAGGAAACATCATGGGATAAAATTTTCGAGTACTGAGCACAGATGGTAATTATCGGAGTCAAGTCTAGAAATGGCTGTTTAGAGTTGCAATATTGTTGGAGGACCCGCAAGGCCATAGTTAGTGTTTGAGTTAAGATTCTTTTGACACTGAATGTTTTCTACATTTATTACACGTGTTAGATGGAAAATACGAAATAAATTGTTGTTGACAGTTATCCCCCGGTGTCCAGAATTAAGGGTAATTTACTTTAATAATAAAAAGATATTCCCACTGTTTAATAACCTATATTAAACCTCCTCTATCTCTAATTCCTTATTCCTGTAGGCTGAGAATGTAATGCTGCTGGAGCTAGATATGAGCCCACCTACCATGTACACCCTCAACCTTAACGGAGCACATCTGGAACAGGCATTTGGAGGTCCTGGTAGCCCAAGGAGAGACCTGCTAATCAACGTCCCTTTCAGGGACAGAACAACTGCATCAGGAAGGGTCCGGAAATCACGATCCTGGTGAGTTACAGTCCTTGTGAGATAGTATGTGGTTAGTCCTACCTACTTCACCATAAACCACCAGAAATTCTAAATGCCCAAATTGTATTCATGTTTATATAAAATAGAACAAAACTATTGTTGCTATTCTAGCATTTGTTTTAGATAAACAGTGGATACTAAAGGAGGATACTTAAGTTGGCAGCCCTACAGCTTGTACAATAAACCATCTTTTTATTTCCCAGGTACCAGGCACCACGCTCATCCTCTTCATGTGTTTCATCATCTTCATTTTCCAGTACTATAACCCAAGGTCCCCAGATCCAGTGTTCCCCTAACCCTCAGAGACCCTCCACTGCCAATCACACTCCATTGGAAGGTGCCATTCCAGGGAACCCCTGATTCTAGATTCTATAACATTCCAATGTATATCATATATGCCTTGCTGTCTTACATTATGCAATCAACAGTTTCATAGAATATTATTTAATCACACTCAATATGTCTGTAACTGAAAGATTCACATAAGCCTTTGTGAAGTGCAAAGCTGAGCTTTTAATTACATGTTTGTTGCCATCATTATTGCTTATGCTGATAATGACTAAAGTAATGTTTAGCTTTTGATGTACTGAAACATCAAAATAAATGGTATGAACTGTTGCATAACTTGTATGAGCACCTTTTTGGTGGGGGGGGGTTGGAGAAAATGTAAAAAGAGGTTTTCTAAGCTAAGCATATCCATTGCCTATGTTTTAATGTAAGTACACCCAATTCACGGTATAATAATAATAATAACAAATAAGAAAATAAATTCCCTTTCTATCAAAATTCTAATGTTTGCCACTGACAGCTGTCATTTGTACAGTAAAAAAGATGACGTCTCTCCCGATCACATGACATACTCCTTACAGTAAAATCCCAATATGGCAGATACGGCGGGTCTTACACGGTAACTAAAGCAACGTTTTAACATAAGACCAAAACGTTGTCAAATTCAACACTTATTTGCACAAGACGGCAGCGATGAGGGAGAGACAGAAGAAAAAGAAAGGAAGGACCTGGGCAGAAGCTGCTAAAACGGTATTTACTGTCGTTCTATTCTTCGTTTGTTTTGCTTGTTTTCCCTTCGCTACCACTTGTACAACTGTGTTTATGAGTTCATGACCCGCTGGTGCAGACGAAATGTTGCGTATGCAACACAAGGCCTGCTTGTCGGCTAGCGAAGCACTGGAAGTCCATCAAGATTGCCATGACAGTCTTGTGGCTTCAATTACAGCTAATCGATGTATATTTTTCTTCATGTACCTTGCTTTACTTGTTGAAGTTTCCTATGGAAATTGACGAAGAGACAGAACCGCAGACGTGTTATCATTGCGCATGACATGTCTGAGTTCCGAAGTAAACGCCAAAGTGTTGCGCGAGCTGAGAGCTAGCCAGTTAGCCGGCTATGCTAGGTCTTCAACTCAGTTTGAAAGCTTGTTCTGAAGTGATGAAATACACTCTGAAACATATCCACTGTCAAGTGTCTAACCCTCTACCTTAGATCTTATTGACGTACGTCAGTGGAAATTATATTTAACGTTAAATTAGGACCAATGAACGACAGCTAAAATAGTAGCCAGTTTGCTATAGTACTTTGCTAATGCTAAGCTAACGCAGTTAGTATATTATACCTGGTAGATCAGTAGCGTTTGTAAACAGTTTGATTAAAGTTGATTTAGCCACATGGTCACTGTATTTGTCATCAGCACTAGTAGACTGTAAATATAGTTACGTGTTAGCAATTATTGATGTTACATTTTAAGATACAAATCATTGTGTAAACAAGATCCGCTGACATATGAAGCAAATAGAAGTTAGCCTACTATTCATATGAAAACCTTTATTGCATAGGCTGCTATGTCTTTATGGTCATAATTTAGGATATCAAGAGTACATCTAACAGATGGGGGTGGGTGGTGTTATGATTTGAGCTTGCTTGGGCTTTCTCGTTTAAACAAACACACACAAAGGAAGTGAATCATGCTTTTGTGAGGTCATTGAGGTCTGTCTTATTTCCACCTAGTCATCTATTCTCAACACATACATCATTTATAAGGCGTTGTCAACTTATGTAGTCCCAGATCTCAGCTGAATGTCCAAACACCACTAATGTATTGAAAACGTACCTCTAAGACCTGGTCCTCCCTGTCTATGTTATACTATTGATTGTTTTTAAAAATGTGGGACTAATCCCAAATCAACTCCTAACTTTAGTCAGAGCTGTGACGGCAATATCCTAGAACACCTCCCTAATCTAGGAGAGGATGTTTTTTTCATTAGGCTGGGTTTTACAATCACAAATGGTATTAGGCATGTATAAAACATCATTAGGCTTGAACTGCATCCTTTTGAACCATTCTTATAGGTATTGGAAAAATACCCCAATACTCCCATGAGCCACAAAGAGATTCTACAGGTGATCCAGAGGGAGAGACTGAAAGAAATCAGGTAAATTAATGTTGTATGTGTTCTCTGTTTTCTCCAGGCAAATGGCCTACTTTGAATTCCTTTTAGACCCTAGGTTACTCCCAATCACGGTTTAAAGTGTTTAGATATTAAGATATACTGGATCACGACCAGTATTCATCAAACATCAGGTCTCAAAGTATATGTGCTGAGCTAGGATCAGTTCATCCTTTTAGATGATAAATCATTTGATTGCATTGAGTGAAGGAGGGACTGTTACTACATCAGTGCTCATACTGTGAGGCACTTTTTATTCCGGATGTGTGCACTAGGACTAGATAGATTTACTAGGACAAGATATGTGAATTAAGAGCAAGGCATAATGTTCTTGTTTTTGATTGGTTGCTCATGTTCTTTCTCTTTTCTTTTTACATTTCTTCTTCTTGGTGGTAATTATTACATTCACATAATTCTAATAATTTAATTTCTTTTTTGTTTCATTTTGTCACTCTTGTCATCCAGAAGGTAAGACAAAGCTAGTTTTGCCTCACCATCCTTCTTAACAAACTCAAGGAAATTTACAGTTTTTCCTATTGCATGTTATTAACAGCAACTTATTAGGCCTACATGTTATTAACAGGTTGTTGCATGTCAGGTATTGTTATTTCAGACATCCCAGCACAGTCTATTTATCAGAAGCTGTCATACTCTGAATACAGTACACTGGCCCCCGATTCATAATAAGACCAAACCAAGCCATGCCAGGCCTGTCCAAGCTGGCTTGACTAACTTGGCCTGGCTACGCGTCTACCCTAGCTGTCAAAACTATGCTGTAAAGGATGTCAGGACAAGTACAGTTCAGGCCTGCCATGTGTTGTGAATCAACTGCTTGGCTGTTTCCTCCCTCCAGGGACCAGTCAGCTTTCTACTTCATCGGGTGTAACTGGGTATGCTTCCCTTGTGTTCTTTTATTTAGTGGTACTTCCCCGCTGGCCTGTCTCAATGCTATGCTCCACACCAACTCTCGCGGCGAAGAAGGGATCTTCTACAAAGTACCTGGACGAATGGGGGTCTACACACTAAAGGTCAGTTTCAAATTGTCAGAGTAGAGCTCTGGGAGCCATACATACCCCACGCCCTAGGAAAGTGTTTATTGATCTTATTGGAGGGATTTAAAGCCATCCACATAATGATTGGGTGACTTTTTTCTGGTTCGTACAACATATATAATATATCTTCCTATTGTGTATCCAATGTCCTGTATGTTGTTTGTGTACCTTGTTAATGTGACGTTTTACATAGTTCAGTACCCACGTGTAATTTGCTCTGCGATCGAAAACCGTCTCATAACGTGCATGTCTTTTGTGTGTCTGTGAGCAGAAGGACATTGGCGAAGTTGTAAAGGAGCTGTCTCAGGAGGAGTCCGAGGAGGACAGTAGTGATAGCCTTTCTGATTCCCAGAGGAGCTCAGAGAACAACACGACTGACAGACAGACCGGCAGGAGGGGAGGCTGGCGGAAGAGAGGTGTGCTACTTGTGTTCATCACATTACTCTCGTTTTCATTAGTAAATGGGAAGGACGATATTTGAACGATTTGACCATGATTTATAAGGCACTGATACTTTACTCTTTTTATTTGGTTGCCTATTTATTTGCCTTTCCTGCTCAAGCCTGGGTAGTGTAAGTTAGTGTGTTCTTTACATTGCAGTATTTCTGTATACAGTGCCTTCCACTAATATTGGCAACCTCTCTTTGCCAAGATAACAGCTCGGATTCTTCCCCTATAAGGGGTAATGAGGTTGGTGAACACACACACACACACACACACACAGCAAGAGATCTGAGACCAATTGTTTATACAGGGTTTCTCCAGATCTTTCAGACTCTGAAAGTCCATTCATGTGGACTTTTACTATTCAGCTCATCCCACAGGTTTTCTACAGGGTTTAGGTCAGGGGACTGGAATGGCCATGGCAAAACCTTGAACAATTTTTGTGTTGATTTTAATGTGGTCCTTTTCTGCATGCCAAACTTTGGTGTTTGTTTCCAAGAAGCTATATTTTGGTCCCATCCGACTTTAGAAGGTTCAGTAACGTTTGCTGTCATTAAATGTGAGTGTTGATGAGAGCAAAGGCTTTTTTATGGCATTCCTACCAAACAACGTGTGATTATGTATCCAATTTTTTTTTAACTTTCTAATCCCCAAATCCAACTCCAGCTGTGATTTTGGAAATGATTTGCACTTGAACCATCCAGCCTGTGCGTTGGGCCAATATGTACACGTCTCCTTCCTGGCCGATTGTTAACATCTCTAGTTTCTTACAATGTGTCAATAATGATCCTGATTGTGAAAAAGGGCATTTTCAACCATTGAGCTATTTTCTTATAGCAATTTCCTGATTTGTGCAGCTCAACATCCTTTTGTCACACATCATGTCTGTATTCTTGGGTATTTCCCAGTGTGTTGGATGAATATGGTAATATGGACAGTAAACTTAAATGTCACCTTATATTTATACCCCAGTACAACAGGAAATCATGGCTTACTACTTAAATGTTTCTAATCACTGTAAAATAAAAAATATGTAAAGGAATATAACTGCTAGAATTTCTAGGTGTGTAAATTATTATTTTATTATAAACAGTAAACACACGTTTAAATATCTTATTTGATTTATTATTGTCATGCATTTCACTTCAAGTAAAGGTATGGCTTTTGCTCATATTAACCAAGGTGGACAGAATTAGTGTAGGGCACGGAATATTTTAATAAATATAGTCCAGTACATCAGGGGTTTTGTCTTTTTTAGTAACACTGTCGAAAGAAACAATGTTTGTTATTATTTCACGCTGTTCCTTCAAAGCATAAGCAACTGTTATAACAGGAAATCGTTTTTTATATATGTTTTTGAGTCAGATCTGTGACCACTTCCTCATACACACACACAATCGAGTAAAGGAACCGTTGAAACAGAGTTACAGGATATCTTCTAAGCACTGAATATATATTTATTTCTCTGGTTTTTTAAATCTATTATTCGTAACATCAATGCAAAAAGCTCCATCAGAGCAAATGCTATCAAAAGAACCCAAACACACGTCAAAGGGTTACCAATTAGGTAAGTGAAATATTAAATGTAAACCTTTCCTCTAAAAACAGGAAATGACCAGTACATAAATTATTTAGATACATTTTGCTACTAACAGGTTTTTCTGGCAGTTGAAACGTCAAATGTTTGTTTTGTGAACTGCATTGCACATCTAGGCCTAGTTTGTTTTATGTTTTAATGAATGTTTTAGACAAAACTTATTTGCATATAATGTTCATGGGCCTAACATATACTTGGGCACAACTATCTTAGAGATAGTTAAAAACTCAAATCGACATACAACTTGTGTTTTCATGTTGAAGTTAACAGCATTCGGGATGTGAACATTAGTTTTGATATCTAATGATGTGTAATTAACTGTCTAAGTCTGTGTTGTATTTTTCCCTCAGTGCCCTCCAAGCTGCCATCTGATCCATTGTCTCCTCAGCCACGCTGTTCATCTCCCTCTGTGCCCAGCAGCAAGCTAATCTCTCCCTCACAGAAGCACGGCAAGAAAGCCCTCAAGCAGGTAGGCTACAGGACTGATGCTTAATAGATAACCTGTATCATCACAAAGTCTATATAGTAGTGCTGCAGGCCTGTGTTCCCAAATAGTTAGAATTGATCATACGCTGGTTTTGTAAAACTTGAGTTTCTCTGTGCTAGTTAAATTAATTAATGAGTCCTTTTGGCAAATATATTTTATTTATATATGTTATTTTTAAAGGCAACGTGCTGTCAGTGTGAGGGGAGTTGTACTAGTTTCCTCAGAACTCCACAGCGGGGTACTATCTTCCCCTGAGTCTGTCTTGTACTTACAAATGGAACCATGTTCCCTATGCCGTATCGTGCACTGCCTTTAATTTGAGCCCTATGTGGGCCCTGATCAAAATGTGAATTGGGACATATCCTTTAATTAATTCAATCTGCTGCAGATTCTCTGCTTGAACGTGAGAACAGTGTTATGGGTTTATCAGGCATAAAGAAACTCTAGTCAGGTACTTGTATTGGCATGCAGGGGCTCACAGAGTAGATGGTGGGTGTAGTTCTCTTATTTATAGAGAACTAAAAAGAATAAAGTATAGTAAACTGATTATAAATATGAAAATATGTAAAAAATAAAAAAAATACAAAGTGTAATCTCATAGAATATTGTTATTTACTGCAGTTTCTAGTTAGGTCGAAAGATACAGCTAAGGGTTGCATCCATGCATTTGAATAGTCAGCCCAAAAAGTCCCAAAATGCAGATGGGCAGTAGAAGGTAGTCCATGAAGTCAAATATGCATCGATAGATAATCTGTCAGCTTCTCCTTTCCTTATGTTTTCCTCCATGTTCTCTGGCCTCCAGGCCTTGAAGCAGCAGCAGCAGAGGAACCAGCGGAGACAGGGAGGCTTGCCCATCACCACCAGCCCCAGACTGCTCCTTAAGACCGTCAAGGACATGGCTGACACCATTGCCACTAAGACTGGTAGGTGACAGATGTGGACAAAGTAGAATGTTCTGTATTTAGTTTGTTAATACACACCTCATTGGTGGAAGACCATAGGAATCGCAAACACTCACAACCGATGACTCTGTTTTCAGTATTTTGTGCACCCTCCTCTTGCAAGTATATCAGCACCAAGCCTTCATAATCCAAAATGTCTATGGTATTGGAGTACACATTGGAAGGGATCTTATACCATTACTTCATACAGAATGTTTCGGTTTTGGTTTAATTCGACAATAGCACTCTTGTTCCAATTGGAGTGTAAATGGTGTTCAGAAAACCTGGTGTTGCTCTCAATAAAGCTTTTCTCTGACCACTCTTTCAAATATGGAATTGTGGCATCCATCTAGGTGGTCATCGAAAAGGACTCTAGAGGAGACTGGGGTGTGAGTGGAGGGCAGGTGGACAGCTTTGTTGAGGTTGCAGTTTGATGGCAGAGATGATGCGATGATGGCTTAGCGATTAGCATTTGTAGATCGTTTTTATGATATTAATTAGATGGTCAATCACTTTGGAGGTCACTGTAAGTAAAGAAGTGGGTTATGCTAAATTCATATGCAATACATTGATCTACCTAAATGAATGTTCCTGACTATCCAAACAGATTCCTGTCCCGCTGCTGGTACCAGGAAGATGTCCCAAACATCCAATCGACTCAGTGCTCGTAAGTATTACCCATAGATATCAAGAGCCCCTTTTGAAAACGTCCCTTCAATTTCTCCACATTTTCTTGTTTTATACATAATGTATAGTATGTGCGTAGTTGTGTGACTTATTTTTTTTAATTTACACATAATATTCCAAAGGAAACAAATACATAATTATTCAGTATCATGAGCCTTTAGCTGCAATCTCAGCTTTCAGGATTTCTTCATTGGACCTGCCCTATTGATTTTTTCCTCAGTCCTTTTCTTTGATCTACCTTCAGGGAAATTACTTGTTTTCATTGATTATCGTTGAGATCTTTCTGAGAACATCTCATTGGAAACCTGTGTGAAAGCAAGTGACTGGACACAATTTGGAAAGGCACACACCTGTCTGCATACAGCTCCTCAGCTGACTGTGCATATAAGAGTGAAAACAAATCCATGAGATTAAACAAATTGTCCATAAAGCTCTGAAACCTGATAGTGTCAAGGCGCTAATCGTTGGATGGGTACCTGAACATTTCTGCAGCATTGAAGGTCCCATCATTGTTAAATATAAGAAGTTTGGAACCACCAACACTTCCTAATGCTGACTGCTCGGCTAAAATGAGCAATTACAGAAGAAGGACCTTGGTCAGCGAGGTGACCATGAAACTGATGGTCTCTCCAAAGTTCCTTTGTGGGGTAGGGTTAGAAAAGAACAACCATCTCTACAGCCGTATACATAAGGCTTTTTTCGTAGAGTGGCAAGATGGAAGCCATTAAAAGGCACACAACTGTGCTGCTTGTTCAACTGCGGTTGCCAAAAGATTCTCTGCTCCGATGAAACCAAGATTGATCCTTTTGGCCTGAATGTCACGTCTGGGGAAACACAAATTGTGTTAGAAATGTTGGTTTCCCCAGACGTGTGTCAGTGTGATGGCCTGAACTCCGATCTGTTGCTGCTGTCCAGCCAACTCCTGTGGTTGCTGACGTGCCAAACATAGTCATAACAACCATATGAGTTGGCAATAGACAAAAACAGATGGGATCTCTGCATTGGGGACCACATCTCTGTATAAAACCAGAGTCTCTGTATAAAACCAGAGTCTCTGTATAGGACCAAGTCTCTGTATAGGACCAAGTCTCTTCATAGGACCAAGTCTCTGTATAGGACCAAGTCTCTTCATAGGACCAAGTCTCTGTATAGGACCAAGTCTCTTCATAGGACCAAGTCTCTTCATAGGACCAAGTCTCTGCATAGGACCAAGTCTCTGTATAGGACCAAGTCTCTGCATAGGACCAAATCTCTTCATAGGACCAAGTCTCTGTATAGGACCAAGTCTCTTCATAGGACCAAGTCTCTGTATAGGACCAAGTCTCTTCATAGGACCAAGTCTCTTCATAGGACCAAGTCTCTGCATAGGACCAAGTCTCTGTATAGGACCAAGTCTCTGCATAGGACCAAATCTCTTCATAGGACCAAATCTCCTCATAGGACCAAGTCTCTTCATAGGACCAAGTCTCTTCATAGGACCACGTCTCTGTATAAAACCAGAGTCTCTGTATAAAACCAGAGTCTCTGTATAAAACCAGAGTCTCTGTATAAAACCAGAGTCTCTGTATAGGACCAAGTCTCTGTATAGGACCAAGTCTCTTCATAGGACCAAGTCTCTGTATAGGACCAAGTCTCTTCATAGGACCAAGTCTCTGTATAGGACCAA
>JACXGK010009703.1:0-19410 GCA_016801125.1 Novumbra hubbsi
CTATGTATTTTAAATCCGTTCCCTTCACTTTTTAATTCATTCTCTTAAATGCTCCTCTGCTTTATCATACTTACCCGCGGAATTGAACAAAGCTGATGCCACTGAGACTCTCTTTTTGTTCACCTTTCAAATTCTTTGTTCACGTTTCAGTGACACTATCACAGCTACAAAAATGTCAACTCATAAAACTTGTTCATAACTCCAATAAGTTATTTCCTGAATTTGCGATACATTTTCTCTAAAGGAGGCAAGCAATGATGAACAACATGAAGGTTGGCAAACTGCACGTTGCCCCACTATACCCTTTTATGCTTGCACCACCATGTTTCAATGCTAAAACGAGGAGTTCCCTGATTTAGATACAATTACGATATAAGCAAAATACATTAGTGGTGCCATTTGTAACAACCAGAAACGCCGGGAACTGACGCCCCTTTGCTGCGTTCATTTTGTTGAAGAAAGTGTCAGCGGATGAGGATGGGTTGCGGGTTGGTAGGTATGGGCACCAGTGGAGTCACTGTCCTGCCAGCCAGTCCGCCCCTCTTTCCTAACCTCTCTCTCGCATTGACGGCAGCATGACCTGGGGTCACACTCTCTCTGCCCTCCTTTGGATATACTTTCTTCCTCCTCCAGGGCATCTTGTTTTCTTTGATTATGCAGCTTTTCTTCCTCTGCCTAGGAGGATCTTCTTGGGACGCCTTACAGATGCATACCATCTCTGGCCACTACCTGTGAAAGTGCCCCTGCTAATCCAAAAGGTTCCCAGAAATGTACCATGTCATATACACTGATGAGCTTCAGCATTATGACCACTCACAGGTAAGGTGAATGCCGTTGATCATCTCCTAACAAGGGCTCATGTCAAGGTTTGGGTAGATTAGATGGTATTTTAACAACCAGTTCTCTTAGTCAAAGTGTTGGATACAAGATATATGGGCAGTAAAGACCTGAGTGACTTTGACAAGGGTCAAATTGTCATGGCCAGACCGGGCATCTCTGAAATGGCAAGGCTTGCGTGTTGCTCCTGGCATCCAGTACCTACAGATAGTTGTACGAGGGGGGACAAACTATTTTCCGGCGACAGGGTTTATGGTTTGAGATTCAGTGGGCCACTAGATGGTCTATACCATTCTAAAATGGCAACTTTACCAAAGTGTAGGCTTAGTTTGTAAGACGTTTTGCTATAAATAGACATCTATCACTCATTGCAAAAACGTAATCGTTCAGCACATTAACGTCCCCAAACACTCTGTAAAGAGCAAAAGTCTGCAGATGAAACACACATAGACTATCCTTTTGATGGCCCTACGCAACATTTTATATGGGGGCCCTAAGATAATGCTTATGTTGCTTATGTATAGAACCAGCCCTGCGGGAAGTGTCAGATCGGCCTCCCCAAGACTCCAACCTCCAAGAACAAAAAGTATGCCAAAGTCAACCAATCAAATGGATTCAGTCGTTCATTGTAATGGAGCACGCAAATATATTGACTTGTTTTAAGAATTTACAAGTTTTTGTTACTGATCATTGTATTCATGTTTCGTATTTACTTCAGTAATATCTAGTCCTTTATAAAAACATATAAACACTTACTCATATGGCTTGGCTTTAAACAAGTTAGGATCGGAATGTATCTTCTAAAAGTCTGAATGTAAGTTAGGACACTTGTGTTTTCTTTTGGGATCACTAAAACCAGACCCTTTTGGGGGCGCAAAGGGGGGGGGGGGTCAGGCTTTGAGACACTCCGCCTCCATGTCTGACCTTACCCTAGCGTGTGCCACCAGTTCAGTTACTGGGTAAGAAGTGAAACTAAACAAACAGACTTCCACACCTCTCTGTTGTCTTACCCATCTACAGCGTGAACTCGACCTAGAGCAGAGTGCACAAGCCTGGGTGACACGAAACGGTAATTGGGGTGTGTGACGGCCTGGGGGGTCACTCTCCCATTCTGAATTTGAAAACTCAGATGTCCCAGAATTCCGTAGCTCGTGAGAGGGGAGAGGATTAAAGGAAGTGTCCTCTCGGATGACTTGTCCATCTGTCGCTGGGATCGAGTTTTAAAGAGTTGTGATATTGGGCATATTCATTTCAATCAACAGCAGATCCAGTTCAAATAACACCCCAAACCCAAAAGAAATCCCCAGAGAGCCAGTTCATTTGGTGGAAGAAAAATAGCACAGTGACAGTTTTTCTTTGTATTTGGTGACCATGAGACCACATCAAGCACAGCATTTCATTCTCTTCCTACATCATTTTTAGATTTGGGTGGACATTTGGTTAATCTTTTGTTTGTCTTCCCTATGGTCTAATCAGGAAGCACCTCGTCCCTGTGTATCAGAGAAAATTAAATCATTACCACCCACACCACAGGAAAGAAAAACATAATTACTGACTAATGCATTTTCAGACTGTGACTACAGTTTATGTCATTATGCTTAACATTAGCGTGGGTTACTAGTGCTTTCATCTTTTCAGACTCAGACAGCACTTCTTACCAGCTTGATTTATTTGTCAAAGGTTTTGTTTCCTATCATCATGTCTTAGGCAGGAAATCTTCCTATACCAAAACCTCTTAGGTATATTCAATTCATATGGTTGTCATTTTCCTTAAGTTAAATAACACTGATGATAGACTTATAATCAGTTAAAGAAATGACACGAACAAATCATTTACGCTAAGATCTCCAGAACAACAAAGCTATTCATCTCAGTTAAATCTGCCATGTTGCCAGTTGTTTCATCACCTTTAAACACTTATGAAATCATCGGCTTTCGCGGGCTTCAAGCCTTTTCCTTCTGCTTCACCAGGCACGAATACTCCCTGTGCCTCAGTCCTTTAGGCAACTGGCAGTCAGTCAGCTCACCTTGTCAAGGCCATGGACACATGAGATCCAGCCACCGCCTCAGTCCCCCCCCCTCCTCCTCTTATGATCTGTGAATACAGGGCAGCCGGCCAGACCGAAGAGGCAGATAACATCTTGAAGGAAACATTACAGTATCGCATACTTAATGCAAATTGCCCAAAGTGTTTATAGCAACCAGCACCATAACAGGGAGATGGCCGGGGTGAGGAGTGGTGTGCTGGCAGAATTCCTCTTCATGGGACTGTGGCTTCTGATGGTTTTGACAGCTACTAAACAGGCATCTGACTCACCTGAGTGTGCCCGGTGCTGTGAGATAATGGGAGTTTTGTTCGCCAGAGCGCTGCGGGAGAGCATAGGGTGAACGTACACGTATGCATGTGTACTACATGAACAGATACCGTGCCTATGGACGTGCTGACATTTGCTCATCAGCCACAAGGCCCGTCAACTCCATTTGTCATTAGTTATCTTAGAATGATTAAGTTCTGTCATGGAGTCAAGCCTAACACTGCTTAGGACCCTTTGTATTGCTTATTGTTTTACAAATCTAACTTAAAGCCGATGATGGACGTTTAAAGCGCCTAAAAATATACGAGGTGGGTAATAGAAATAATCAGGACTGCAGTGAAACCCAGACCGTAACATGAAATGTACTTGCATATTTTTGAAACATTCAGCAGTCGTTCTATGAGAAAACCCATACGTTTCTACAGTTCTACGGCGAAGACTGCAAATAACCAGGAATTAATCTTTTCGGCATTATTGCTTAAATGCTGGTGCGGGGTGTGCTTTATGGTTAACCCTCTGTTCATGTGGGGCTGCACCTGCATCTGGGTGTTGCATGCACCTACACTCATTGGCCGTACAACCACCCTGCCCCCGCCCACCCTTCAGTGACTCATGGCTGACCTTTGGCTGCTCTATGACATCAGACAGGCCGGTGGAAGATCGGGAGCTCGACACAACCACACTGACATGTATCTCTGTCAGTGCAGTCAACAGTGGATTGGGTAAACGCGCTGTAAAAACAGAAGGTCCTCACAGCCTGTCAATCACAGAAAGAAATGTTTCCTCTGTGGAAATATCAAGAGAAACATTGTTCACCTGATCTCATTGCCTGACAATACAGAATGGACGACATTAAACCCAGTCATACCTGTCCCTGTGGAAAGAGACAGGAAGCATCCACCCCTTATCGGGGGAAAATCAACTCTGTCAACACAGGAGTGTCCATGCTCAAGAAATGTTTAATAAAAACTTGATTGAAAGAAAAAAAACTTTGGAGGGGGGGTTCTTTTGCCCTGCACTCAAGAGTAGTGAACAAATAAGAGCCAGAGGAAAATGTTGCTGGTGTGGAAAGAGGGAGCTGTTTGACTGACATGGCTTTGGTACACCAAAAGCGTTGACACATGAAATTTCAATTAGGCACAGAAACAACGAAATGGCCTTTCGACAAATACGTAATTGTGCAGCAATCCTTACCCTCAGTTGATCTCACATTACACAGTTGGCCGCATGGCACTTTATACCCAGTCACAAAGATATTTTCTTGGCTTTGATTGTTTCTCTTATAAACCTGCAACTCAGTGTAAAATATAAATTACAAGCTTATAGAACTTGATTTTCATGTTGCTTCAAATGACTGCGTTAGGAGCAGTTTTTTTTTTGCATTGAGGAAAAACCGGCGTGAAAGCCTAGCAAAGTATAGGTGGCGACAAGAAAAGTAGTAATGGTGGCTGCGATGAATACGTATGTGAGTGAACAAAGCTCTGCTGCCATTATACGTATGTTGGCATTGATTTATATCCACAAACCCTGTTGCTCGATGCTTATGTTGCCATAAAACTAGGTTTTAGGGTCTGCGTATCTTAGGGGAAAAAATAATATACTGTAATAGCAAGCGATTTGCCAAAATAGGGTGATTTCAGATGCTAGTACAGTCCGTGATAAAAAAGAAGCATAGTGGCTTTACTGTGAACCAGCACAGATGTTACACAGGGAGGAATTACAATTAAACTATTTGAATACCAAGACAGTACCTATACCCATATCCGTCCCTGTGCTTTGTTAGCCTAGTTTACATTTTACAGGAAGTTGCAAGTTGCCATCTGTCCAGGAGACGACTCATAAACACTGAAGCTGGGCAGTAGGAGAGCTAGAATGAGTTGGATCATTAGTCTGGTTGCTGCTTACTGTACTGTAGCTGCTGGCTAAAACACAGCCGACAGACAGGGTTGATACTATTTCCTCCTCCGTGGTGGACGGATAACCCCTAGCCACTGATCATCAACTTTTCTAACAAGCCCTTTGATATATCACTTTAGCAAAAAGGAGCCGATTTACAAATCGTAGAGAGCCTGAGGGAAGATAGCGTCCGATGTATCACAGACAGATGACTAGGGCATTAGCTAGAGCATGAACACAGAGAGACAGACAGCACTGTTATTAGCACAGTAAATACATTAGAGATCTTAAAGGGAAGAATGGAATATTAGATTGGGCCGTACCAAGGTGTTGGTGTTAAGAGCCTGACCACTGGATGAAAGAAGCTGATCTGTTTATGCCAGGAAGGGATACAAAGACAATCCAATTCACTGATTGTATCCTGTTTTATATCCTAAGAATTGCCAGCTTTATTAACATTTTGCAATAAACTCTCTATATAAGAGTGGTGGACCAGTGCATGTGTCATCTATATGAACATTCATGCACATGTTCACAGAAATGTCAGGTTGTTCTCTGCCGCTGTTTAAAACAATAGGGTGATTGTCCTTGTTGTCAGGACTATTGACTTTAGTAAGCCTGCTGTGGCTTCTTTTCTTGGTATTTAGAAATTGCTTTCCCTGTCATGACAGAAAAGTGGCAAAAACACTCAGAGCAGTTTTCTCTTCTTCCCATGAATCAACAGGGCTAATTGGCTGCAAAGCATGAGTTAAGCTGACAGGTAAAGGTACGCGATGGATGTTTTACCGGTTTTGTGGGGGTTGGGTGGTTGGAAATTGACACTGGCTTTTCTATTGATGACCTGAGTCTGAACTTGGACCTATGAGAAAATTACAGGCTTTCGAGTTAGACCTTCTGTGTCTTACCCTGGGCTGTTTCTGTAACCCTTCCATAACTCGCTACACAACAATTACCCAGCAGCAATGCTCTGCTATCTGCTTGTGGAGACCTGACACTACGCTCAGCTCATAGCTCATTCAACAGACCTGCCTGCCTAGATGACTGCCAACCACAACCTCTGTTTTCACAACACTTTAATAAGGATGTTCGCCCGCGGTCTGTGCAATTTAAACAGATATACTCTACATGCTCCAATCTATCTGTTTTCCCATCCTAACTTAACCAGGTGGCATGGTTGACTGACTAATTCAAAAACATTGTCGTAGTCTTTCGAAAACATCCTCTGTCTGGATGGTGTAGTACATTTTCAATAATCAAGCATAAATCAACCAAAACAAAGTTGGAAAACCAACTGTTTCATTAGTATACCCTCCTTGTCACAAATGGCACCTAACTTTGTTCTGACAGTCATGGACATAAGATTCACGTACTACATGGTAAGGTGTTCTTTTGATTCTATGACTGAGAAGGATGTCTGCTACGGGGTCCCAACCAAAGGCACTGAAAACCTGGCATAGTTTCGTGCAAATATTCAGTCTGTTATTCATGTAATAAACTGCCAAAGATTATCAGGCTAATGCTCTGACAATACTTGTCAAGGTTGGAATGAGTCACTGGCCTTCACAATTTATGTGATATATATTTAAGAGATATTTTGCCTTTTCTGTAAAAATATTACAATGGCTTGTGCTATGGAACAGATAGACGTGAAGAAAAAGCTGCTCTCCTTTCTGATGCTCCATCCTCCAACATGACCTTCCTACACCCCTACACAAATAGACCTGCCTCTCAACCCCCAACCCCACTTCCTGCCCCAAGGGCTGTACTGACAGTTTAACGCAGGGCCCAATGGCTTCTAATGCACCTCTAAATACACACTTATAGAAAACATCCTCATTGTGTTGAGACAAGGCGTCAGAGCATGTTGCATCTCTCTCAGTGCTAACTTGCTGTTTACTTTACAAATCATACATCTGGTATTTTGCTAAAAAAAATTGCTTGCCTTGTCCATGTCTCAGAAAAGTCTCTAGTTGCACTAACAGCCAACTTGTTTAAAATTATAAAAGCAACACAGAGGATGGAAAAGTACTTGTTTGTATGAAGGGTGTTGTAATTGATTTGTATATTTTTAGTAAGTATAATCATATTTCAAAACTAAGATGTAATATCTTTGACAATTCATCCAATTTGCTAAAAGGTTTTAATAAAAAAGTATTAATGTAACGATCAGTACAATCTAGATCAGTATGTTTCCCCCAAGCAACTTTCGAACAGCTGTGCAATCAGTAGCTGACACGTGAGTCTGCGGTCGTTACATTACTGCATTTGTAGCAGCAACTATGAAAGATTTTGTGGCAGCAAGGAAATCACCAGTGTGAGCCTCTTAGTCATCATCCCTTTGAGCCTGTGCTGTGGAACTAAATATATTGATGCAACCCATAAATCACAGAAAAGTATTTTTAATTAGTATTATCATAGCCTTATAGGTGTTAGAATGTAACATGCCAAATTGATTCATGTCTCACTATGTTGTTGCTCGTTTGACCATTGAAAAACAATTTGCTAAAAAGAGGACAATTCAATCGTTTTTAGCTTCGGCAGTAATATTGTTCTTTTATTGAGTATATTCAACATTCCCCA
Source organism: Novumbra hubbsi (assembly GCA_016801125.1). Classification (NCBI taxonomy): domain Eukaryota; kingdom Metazoa; phylum Chordata; class Actinopteri; order Esociformes; family Umbridae; genus Novumbra; species Novumbra hubbsi. Next base: position 7,629 of record JACXGK010009703.1, read on the forward strand.
ATTAGGATTCTTCTCAAATGCTCCATCATGCGCAAGTAATCTCTTTATCATGGCTCTGCAAAAAAAAAAAAAGAAGATGTGTTCTACCTGCCGCGTTGCCACCACATTCTGCAGAACGAACAATGAGTGTGTTAGACCTGCCGCGTTGCCACCTTATTCTGCATAAATAACATGTTCTACCTGCTGCATTGCCCCCACATTCTTTGCAGAAAGAACAATTAATGTGTTCCACCTGCCGCATTGCCACCACATTTTGCAGAAATAACCAATAATGTTTTCACCTGTCCCATTGCCACCACATTCTGCAGAAAGAACCAATAATGTGTTCCACCTGTCCCATTGCCACCACATTCTGCAGAAAGAACCAGTAATGTGTTCCACCTGCCGCATTGCCACCACATTCTGCAGTAAGAACAAATAATGTGTTCCACCTGCTGTGTTGCCACCACATTCTGCAGTATATTATTTACAACTCACATACAAGATCACCTGCAAATTAAATGACCAGAAGGCTTTTCTATCCAGATAGTAGCATGCGTTTATACCTTGATCTTGGTACATCTTATTTCTTCAATCATGTTAAAAAGTCTATAAATGTTGAATAAAACTCTTGATGCCAGCCTGTTGAGCAAAGGTGTGTTGAAAGTGTTTAGTTTTATATTATTTTCATTAAACAGCTGCCTTATCCTAGGTATCTTTGGAAAGCGGCCTTACAGATATTAAGGTCCTGTTGAAAGGTGACTGCCATTTGGATTGTTACTATACATGACATAGAAATACATGCAGTGTTGGGTGTGGTTGTTACTTTGGAGTTTCTTTTGCAAAGGGAGGAAGCATCTCTAAGTGGAAATCTCGGCTTTCGTCACATTTCAACACATTAGTTATTTGCATATCTGAACCGGTAACATAGTTTATTACCTCTGTGATTCAGAGATTAGGTCCACAGAAAAAAAAAACACTACAAATAACAAAACAATGGTGACCAGAACCATAAATATTAAAGGCAACTATCAACAATGTGTTTTGATAATCTTTGCTTAAGTAAATAACTTCATTATCTGAAATTGATTTATTGAATTTAATAATGGTTATGCAAGACTTGCAAGAGATATTCTTACATTTTTGGATTAGATTTTAGATTAGGTTTGAAATGTATTTTTTCTTCTAATGTTGCTAATGTAAAATTGATATTTTGTCATAATTCCCTTTTATGAACTAGCACATAGTAACCGAATGGTTGTTCTAATGTCATGATTCCTAATACTTGTAGTTTCAATTTATTAAATTTTTGGGAATAATTGATGTGCGTTATCTAACAGGTTTAACTATATTCTTAAATAGTACTATGGTAAGAAGCAACCTTCTTCTGTGGCTATTTTACATTTTAAACAGGTTTCCTCATTGATCAACAAAATATTCCAAGAATATTAAGAAAGATTTCTATAGAAACAATATATTTGTTAAAAACATACAGTACTTTTTTTTTTACCATCAATCAAATGCTGACATATATCTTGTTAGAGACAAGTAGTTAACCAATGTAGCTACTTGGTGTAAATCAGAAATTATTTTTAAATGAATTTCAATAAAATGTAATAATACTACTTATAAGTGTGTTGCCTTGTTTGTTAAAACTATATTCCACACAATTTTATTTTTATTGGACAGATGTATTTTACTCAAAAATATACAACGTAACATACTCCATAATATAATGTATAATTTGTTGACAAGTAAATTTTTTGTAGATTCGACTGGAAAGGTTTCACTGAAAAGGAATACATTTGACCAAACCCGCTGACATTCTCATCTTTCCAAAATAAAAACATTTCTAAAATATTTAAATGTTCCCAGTCAGTAAACAAATTTTATGTCTTTATTTACACAAACATTGTTAAACAAAAAGCATATAGTCTCGATACTTCCAGGAAACCAATTAATTAACTGTGTTTTCTGTCAATTTAGCTCCCATCTGCACTTTGGTTTCACTTCAATGTAGTTGCATTGTATATATATTTCTTTGAGTATATGGAAAGCAGAACATAAAAAAACACAATTCAGTAACCAATGAGTCTAGAAATATAGATGGTGGTTTCCTGAAAATTAAGTCACTAGATATTTTAAATGAAGCTCCAAAATAGTTATAATACATATAATATAATAATACAAAATGTGGGACTTATATTCATATGGAAATGAATATATTCATTTATTAACTGTTTTAAATACACAACACACAACATTATATAGTAAAAATAATTTCATGTGACACTTAAAATTGAACATCAGCTAAAATTCTAATATCCATTCCCCAAAAAAACTAAACAATGAATTAGCTTACCAAGCAAGCCTTATTTACATAAGAAAATATTGAAATAGCTAATATCAAACAAAAAATAGATTTGTGTTTTATAAATGAACTCTTTACAAATAGATAACTTGAGGACACAACGTGAAGCCAAAGCAGAAAATACGTGTTGACAAGCAGCTAAAGACTGTTTTATGTGGGCAGACTTTGAGGCATAGTTGGAGGAGTGCACTGTTCAAGCAAAGCCCTGCGGGCAGAAAACATCTAGAAAAGTTACGTTTGGCAGTTTCCTCATTTCTTTGACACTGGCTGTGATTTATTCATTTCTACATTGGCTGACAGGTTAAAAGGCTTCCCTCATGGTAGTAAAATCACTCCATCATCAGCCTCAAAGTAGAAAGGTAAAGTCCTGTATACTCAATGTTTCTTAAAACAAAAATACTATATTATATAACAATAATTCAGATTTTGTTTGTCTTTTTCATTGGCAAAAGTAAAACACTGTAAAATAACACTTTACATTCATTGAGTATGATTTAACCTTTGTGTTTCTGGACAGGCAAAGCTTGTGATAAGAGAAAAGGCACCATGGACAGTGTGGTCATTATTTAGGACAAAACTGTTCTAAAAAAAATCCCTCATTATAAACAAGCAGGCTTAAGCCTGGAAACATGACATTGTTGTTTTTAAATGAAAACAAAAACACAAAATATACCGTACACTTCTGGATGTTTCTTATGGCTGTAATTATATGGCTGTCTACGAGTAAACTTTATGAAATAAAATTGTATTTCAGTATGTCCTAAGTCATATGGCAAAAGTCAACCAATAAAAGGATTGACTTATCAACACCAGAGAGGGGGTTTCTGATCCTGAGGAACTACAGTAAGTGCTTCTCTTTTCCAGTTGGAGCCAGTCTATGGCTGCAGTTAAATCAACCGTCTTATTTAGCTGGCTGCAGGTGTCTCTGAACGCATCATGGGTGGCTGGTCTCGGTTCTCCTGACCCTCGCAGACCACCGTGGGATTCTGGGTCTCTGTTGCACACGCTGCAGTACTCAGATCCTGAGGTTCTGACTGTAGAGACCCTCTGAGGGCCAGGGCCTCCTCAGCTGCCCTCCTCTTCTTCTCCTCCTCAGCCTGCCTGGCCATCCTCTCCTCGGCCTCAATCTCCTCGGTGGTGGGGATGGAGTTCTTCTTGGGCCTGCCCTTGGGCTTGGTGGGGGCTTCCTGTCCTCCTTTTAGCACCTGGGGCCAAACATGCCACACAAACACAGACAGTTGACTCAGTGGAGTGGTGATTCACCCTGGCCACAGTCATACGCGCCCTGAGGTATTATAGTAATTAACGGAAGATGTATGACTCTGAGGTACCCCTTTTACTGTCATTAACATGGAGAGTTAATGGTTCCAGCCTTTCCCCTTCTCTGAGCTGCCGACCTGACTACACTAAACTTCAGTTTCTTAAGTAACTCTAAGTCACTCCTATAACCCTAGGGTAGCCAAGCCAGGGCCAGTGTTGTTATGGGTGTACAGTGTTCTCACCATTTTTTTCCACTTCATCCTTCTGTTCTGGTACCAGGTCTTCACCTGAAGTTGTGTAAGACCAAGGGACTGGGCCAAATCTAGCCTGTAGTAAGACAAAGACAAGCTCTATTTTGGTAAATGTTCTTATTTTAGCATCCCAGCCAACATGTTTATACAGTAAAAGAATACAAACATGTACATGATGTTCCCCCAGAGTTTAGCTGGCACCCTAAACCAGGACTCTATAACCCAACTCTCGCATTGTGCATCAAAGTACCCCTTTTTTAATGTAATTTGCCCTGTTATTTTACAGGCAGTGACAGCAGGCAAACTTTATTTGAACAGGCACCTGTGAGGGAGATACCTAATCTAATTAAATTGTGGGTTGCTAGATGTGTGGAATTCTGGTGTTCTGATCCATGGCTAATATTACTATTTGTAACATTGCCAAGAAAATCTGGTCAGAGAAATCCTAGGGAGAGAAGGGACATTATTGAAATGAGGTTTATTGCAAAGTCCTTCACACTCAATTGAAAATCCTTTACACTCAAATTATTGAAATTGACTTCCATTCCATATTGCAAAAATATTCCAACCCCTGACCAATTCTGTTTTATTAATGAATTTAAATATATACAATTACTATGTGGTAGACATTTTAAATAGTTGTAAAAAATATGAAAAATACAATCTTTTGCTTGCTAAAGTATTATATCCTGGTCCGGAGGAAGCTACCAGTTTACAGTGATGAAAGAAATTGCCCTAACAAGAAAACAATTACTTTGTCATTGACCTGTGAACTAGTAAAGCAGCTGTAAAATTATTACCACCTTAAAACTACGAAGAAAAGGCTATTCCTCATAACTCAGTTCTCAAAAACTGTCAGCTAAATGTTACTAAAAACTGAAGCTTGGTAGGAAATTCACCTTTCAACAGACAATGGTCCTCAGCACAAGGCCAAAGCAACACTGGAGTTGGTCGAGAACAAAAAAATGGATGTCCTACAGTAGCAGAGTCAAAGCCTTTATCTTGACAAACCTGGAGAAAATTTGCAAGAATCGGCCAAAATCCTTCAGACTTTATGTCAAAACTGGTTCATAGTTACCTAAAGACAAAGCTGTTACCAGAATATAACGTGTGTGGGTAGAAGATTTATGCACGCAACATATTTCTGTTTATACGTTGAATGTTACAGGTTATATTTCCCAAAACAATAAAATACAATAAAAATAGTTTTAAAGTAAAATATTATCAATATGAAATGTTAGTGTACCATTTGTAATTAAGTAAAATAGGAATATTGAATAACTATCTATACACACTACCATTCAAATGTCTGGGGTCACTTTGGGGTCACATATGTCCTTATTATGCATGAAAATATATAAAATTACTTTGAATCGGAAATACACCAAAATGAATAGCAAAAGTAACAATTGGCAAGGTTAGAAATAAATATTTGTTGTTGAAATAATAATTGTGTCCTCAAAACTTGCTTTTGTCAAAGAATCCTCCATTTGCAGCCTTGCAGACCGTGGCTTTCTAGTTGTCGATTTGCTGAGGTAATCTGAAGAGATATCACCCCAAGCATCCTGAAGCACCTCCAACAAGTTGGATTGGCTCGATGGCCACTTCTGAAATGCCATATGGTCAAGCTGCTACTTTTTTCAAAACGTTCTCTGTCCAGTGTCTGAGTTATTTTGCCCATCTTAATTCTTTCTTTTTTTTGGGCAGTCTGAGATACAGCTTTTTCTTTGCATCCCTGGACCTAGAAGAGCAGCATCCCAGAGTTGCTTCTTTACTGTTGACAGTGAGACTAGTGTTTTGCGGGTACTATTTAATGAAGTTGCCAGTTGAGATTCTGTGAATCATCTGTTTCTAGACAGACTAGACACTCTAACGTATTTTTATCTTGCTCAATTGTACCCCAGGGCCTTCCAACTTTCTATGTTGGTTAGAGCCAATGTGCACAGTTCTGGAGGGAATAGCACACAGTGTTGTATGAGATTTTCAGTTTTTTGTCAATCTCTTGCATTGCCTTCATTTCTCAGAACAAGAATAGACTAGTAATTTTCAGGTCCATGTTTTTTTTTCTGGACCTTTTAAGCCTATAATCAAACCCAGAATTGCTGATGCTCCAGATACTCAATTGGTGTAAAGAAGGCCATTTTATCAGCACAACAGGTTTCAGCTACGCTAACATATTTGCAAAAGGTTGTTGTAATGATAAATTAGCCTTTTAAAATGATAAACTTGGATTAGAAAATCATTTGAACACAGGACTGATGTTTGCTGATAATGGTCCCCTATGCAACCTGTATAGACATTCCATTCAAAATCTGCTGTTTTCAACTACAATAGACATTACCATGTCTTCGCTGTCTTTATTGATCAATGTGAAGCTATTTTTTTTGTTTCGAAAAACCCAGAAACTAAAGTGACCCCGAACATTTGAACAGTAGTGTATCTGCTAAAATATTATTAGATTGATACAAATCCAACCACTTGCCCTGTTAGATTTTCTAAGCTGACATTTTCTTTATCTACATATACATATATATTAAAGACTAAGATAGAGAGAACTACATTCCATACAACTTTAGACTTTGGCTGGGCGATTTTGTTTGAGGATAAAGTGTGTGAGCATAGAAACCACTTTAGGCCTAAAATCCAGGCAGTTCATCATGCTTGACTGTGTCTATCATGCTTGAATGTCAAACCACCTAGTGGAGGGACTAGAGGAAAGGAAAGTAATTACAAGAGAGCAAAATACCCCAGCTATTTGTGGTCATTAGTCTTCTATGGATGGAAACCACACACTCACACTGACAGGCTGCCATACAGTACATCATTATTGGCTGCTGGAGGCACTTAGAAGCCCTCTGCTTAAGTCTCTATGCTGGGAGTAGGGGCCTTAGCTAAAGGAACGCACAATGATAAAAATGAAGCAGGTTACTAAATTCAATAAAATAATGATTGCTTAAGGATTTAAATAAATACAGAAACCTTGCCTGTGTTAGATGGGATGTAATTTGCTCTGCCTAATCTTTTTTCACACTATCATCCTGTGGTTGTCAATGGACTTTAATATATATATTATCAGATATTATTTTTCCATGACTTAAAAACCCACAGTGTGCAGTGTCTCAAAAACAAAATATAGCAAGACAAAAAACAAGCCAAACCCAGGAGTAATTATTGAGTTCTAACAAAGTGGACTCTGTGGTGCAAAAACTGTGGTGTGGGATATTTTTTCTGTTAATGTTTTCTATCCAGCTGTGCATTTAATCAGTTTCTTACAGCCAGTGGGAATTAGATGAGTGAAATGATCCAGTCTGGGCAGAAGGAGTCATTTTTGGATCACCGTTGTTGTAGTTGACCTCAGCCGTCACTGAGAAAGCGTGGTGAGACGGACGTCTGATGCGCATTGAATAAGTAATGCATAATGGGATTGGAATCTGTGTGTGTGTGTGTTTTTGTGCGTCTGCGTGTGCATGTGTGCGTGGGGGGGGGGACTTGTAATTCCTACTATGCCAGTTTCTGTAAATAAAAAGCAATGACTTCCAGTAAGACATTCTAGTCCGGAACTTCGATGTGTCTGTTAATATGATTAACATCATATTTGCCAAACATAACCATAACCAAACATATTTTTGTGGTTAATTTGTTGAATATTGACATTTTTAATACAATTCAAAATGTATATATTGGATGTAATATATATGTATACATTACAGAGCAATTAGAAATGCTTTGTAGCACCTACACACACAACATTGAGGCGACCTAGTATGACAAATTTGATTTAATAGTTCTCAAATATAATTTCAAATATACATATTTCAACAGTCATCGAGTGGTGTCTTTATTTCCAAATCTACCTCCATATCAAATAGACTATCTAGCCATTTTAGAATAATTTTGTAGCTGTTGAATTATTGTAAAATAATGATTCTCTCTCTGAATAAGCTACTGTAATCCTGTGTCTGGTGTTCTTGTAGCTCAACCAAAGGAAAATATTAGGTTTAAAACTCAATATTAATTTGTTTTATAATGGAAATACAAATGTCAGGACAACTATAAAAAAGGAAATGTGTTATGGTTGTGTGTCAGTTCTAGAAAATCCAGTCACTGGAATCTAACATGGATATTACCTCATCTCATTGTACACAGCTACATTTATTTTATATACATCTGCACATACTAAATGTTTGGCAGACTAGCGATGTAATACATTTCTGTTTGCTTGTGTTGGCAGATAGGCCCAGGTTTCTTGAATAGAACAGTGTTCCTTGTTGAGGCATTTTGCTATTCAAATGCTTAGGGTAACTCTTGTCTCAACTAGAATGCTGAGGTAATGCCCTGGTTTTCAGAGCATAATATTACGTGACATATATCAAACTGTTATAACGTTGAAACTGAGCTCCTTGTCAACCATCGCATTTGGTTTGGGTTTAATGAAATGTTATTGCTTTTACAGAATTTCATATTTTCACCAATTGTTGCTGGATGAAATGATAAATTCAATGTTAGAGGTACTATAAAACTGATCTATGAGGAAGTATGTTTTTAAATGTGTCAAGTTTTTGCTGAAAGAGTAGCAGTACGTGTGTACCCGGAGGCAATGGCTTGGACTGCAGAACCAACAGAAGCCACAGTTCTTTAAAGAAACACATCCACAAGAGAACCTGGGGATATTTCGCTGTGGGAATTCAAACATGAGATGCGGTATGATACTGACCTATCAGGGGTGGAGAGGTACTTCTGCTTCTGGAACTTCTTCTCCAGGCCCATGAGCTGCAATTCTGTGAAGATAGTACGACTGCGCCTGGGCTTCTTCAGCCTGGGGGTGCTGTGCTCTGTGTCCGACTCACTGCTGATACTGACGGTCGTCTCGCTGGGGGAGGGGTCGGAGAAGCGAGAGTGGTGCTGGGGGGAAAGCAGAGGCAGGTGGGCTACGTGGCCGGGGGAGGAGGGCTGCGAGAGGTGAGCAGGCAGGTTGGGCTGCCGTGTGATGACGGAGAGCAGAGGGTAGGTCCGCAGTGAGGAAGATCCTTGAGAATGAAAAGAGAGACACGTCAGAGGCTGTCGGCTTCTAATGGAAAACGAATAAATACAGTTGGACTTCAAAAAGACTTTAGTGGGGTTTTAATTTGCTATGCTGTTCTATATTGTATAGTCGTTTTTATTGGGCCCTTTTTAATTGCTTTTATACAATGAAATGTGTTTCGCTTCTGGCCTATGATGAAGAGGGTCGTGATCCTAATGACGCACTGTGTGTTTTACTTTGCTCCTCTTAACCCACCAATGTAATAATTAATGTTGTCTGGGACAGATAAACGATGTGTCTCTGCCACTTCCATCACACGTGCACACATGTAGTCACACAATAATACACAGGGCTGTAAATCCCAACCAAACCTCATGGTTTAATCACTCTCTCTCTTCTTACTTCCTTTGTCTCTTTTTGCAGACATTAGCAGTGCAATTCCAAAATCAATAAAAAGTAACACTTGTCTTGGAGCCACTGGAGCCAAGCCCAAAGATGGTGCTCCAGTTCCAGACTGATGATAAGTTGTGTGAAACATGTATGGCTCTAAATAGCCCATTTTCTTAGCATTATGTATATACTTAGACTGCCATAGAAGCGAATGCCCTGTCTGGTTTGGAGTAGGAGAGACTAGGGCCTTAGTTTCTAGGTTGAAATCTCCAGACTAAACTTCATTTAAACACTCTAGGGTCCCTTGCCCATTTAAAACAATCTAATGGAGGATAAATATGATGCTCTCTTATTTTTTTAATAAAGAGCTTTGTTGTTTTCTCAATAATATTATAATATTAATTGTTGTAATTTTCTGGTCCAAAACACAATGAAGGTACTCTTCATTGTCTAGTTAAAGTGATTGCCATTAGCTGCAGTTAAACATTGACATGGTGGCTTGTAGAGGGTTAACATTACTGTGTGGATGGGAGCTGGCTATGTACTACAGTATGTCTATGTCTAGCTGTTAGTGGATGGCAGCTGAATATGTACTAAAGTTTGTCTCTGTCTAGCCGTTAGCAGATGGGAGCTGACCATGTACTACAGTATGTCTCTGGCTAGACGTTAGTGGATGGTAGCTGAACATGTACTACAGTATGTCTATGTCTAGCTGTTAGTGGATGGCAGCTGACTATGTACTAAAGTTTGTCTCTGTCTAGCCGTTAGCAGATGGGAGCTGACCATGTACTACAGTATGTCTCTGGCTAGACGTTAGTGGATGGGAGCTGGCTATGTACTACATTACGTCTCTAAATAAACGTTAGCCTACATTTAGCAGCTATCTTTGTAGTTATTATTCTTAGTAAAAAAAGTCGGCATAATATCAATTCAGTATTCAAATTATTACCATTTGTGACCAGACTTGCTACTAGAAGCAATTGCACACCTACCTTACTTGCTTGCTGTACTGATATGATATTGCAGGCTACTTATTTCACATGAACACACAATGTATTTGATGATCATGTTTGTGTTGGGTTTCTTGTGTTGTGCATGTCATAGACTGCGCCAAATGAAGATGAAAGCAGAAAGATCTGGTTTCTTTGTTATGAAAATTCAGGGAGGAAATGTGTGTTTGTGTGTGGTTCTGGGGAGATTATTTTACAGCATTTATTGGGTTTTCTTTTCATTTATTTGGGTGCTCAAGTTGCTGCCTAGTATTTCATGCATTTTTTATCTAAACTGTTAAGTTATCAATATTTCAGAATAATTTGAATTCTAGTTATTGTGACAAATTACACAAGTATAAACTATAGAGCTACAATGAAGCCGGTACAATAATATCAGTATTTTGTCCATTCGTGTTGTTACAAAGTTATGACTAAGATCTTCTTCAAATGGATCTTTGTCCTATTTCTAAAATAGATGGGGCCCCTTACTGTGCTTTTGCCATCCCCTTTGCCACCCCTCGTCTAAAACCCTGGACACGCTACTGGACGCTTGTGGACCGTTAACGGAGATGCGGTGGTAAGGAGGTTATGCTGAGAGGTAAGCGAGCATACAGTACAGAGGAGAAAGAAAGGAGTTAACACGCCGAAGCCTGCCCATCTATAACCCCACACCACCCCCCACCCACCCACCACACACACCCCCCACCCACCACACACACCCGACCCCCTCTTCTTGCTCAGACAGAGCCTCACACCCGTCCCTCAATGACATCATTGCAGAGCACTGAGCTCATCACTAAACTTCCACCTCATGGAATCACTGGTGCAGCGAGTTTGGACATGACCTCTCCCTCCTCCCTCCTCCCTCCTCCCACCTCCCTCCCATCCCCACTCCCTGTTTCTCTCACCTGCACAAATCAACTAAGAGGACTGTGTTATACATGAAATGACACTTAGTTGGAGTGTGAAGTGTATTCATCCATCTGAAATATATCAGCTACTCTATTAGGGATTATTTAAAAACACATGAAAATAAAATGTCGCGTTAGAGCAATTGCTTCATGTCACTTTGAATAAAAACGTTGATTGAAAAGCAAGGAAGGAAACAATTCAGACACTTTCACATTCTTTTGGAAATCTCCTGTCAAGTGCAGAGCTTCAGGTTGTGACAGCCAAGCCTTTTGGATGCTTGTCAGAAGGGAAGTATCAAACCTCATGATGACTTTCCACAGATACCTGAGCCGGCTTCCTGAGCTCAGATCTGACACATAGTTGACAAGCCCCAGTGTCCCGCCTATACTCCACAAATAACCTTTTTGTGTAGCACACAGAGTGTTCTCCAATGGACTAGCATGTGTGTAGCACACAGAGTGTTCTCCAATGGACTAGCATGTGTGTAGCACACAGAGTGTTCTCCAATGGACTAGCATGTGTGTAGCACACAGAGTGTTCTCCAATGGACTAGCATGTGTGTAGCACACAGAGTGTTCTCCAATGGACTAGCATGTGTGTAGCA
>JACXGK010009704.1:7474-19499 GCA_016801125.1 Novumbra hubbsi
CCCCCCCCCCCCCCCCCCCCCCCCCCCCACTGCTACTGTAATCGAATATCAGTCTGTCACTATGTTTTCTCTGCAATAGCTCATTTTGATCACCGCCAGGAGTAGCTGACAGGAGTCATGGAAGGAGGCAGCTGCTCTGTGAAAACCCAGGTTAGCCAGACGATCACAAACTAAGCAATAGTAGCTAGCTAGCTTATGCTAGAACCTATTCAACTATATATGTGGTACGCTGGTTAGCAGCATTCCCATTCCCTTAGTGTTTCATATGAAGTTTGACTGGCAGGCATAGCTAGCAGGCTAATGTTGGAATGCTTGTTCACACAAAGCACCTTAGCTAGATGTGAAAAGGTCCTTAAAACCCAGCAAATTTCACAATAAATATTGTTGTTGTAATTTAAATGTGATTTAAATTCAAATCGCTCTGTCTGGGCTTACAGTTTCCATCAAACATGTGCGTCAAGCCCTGGCTGGTAATTTCACCCATCCAAAGCGAGAAGACTACAGTGTCGACCACAGAAAGCTCCTTCATAGTGAGGGTACACCAGACACATCACTAGTCAAGTTCTTCTCCATCAAGTAGCCTGTATCTTCCTTATTGTCTGCATACTAAAATTCAGACTTCAACTGGGTGCATAGTCTTACTAACGGCCAAAATCCTTGATACACTTTGTGTATATGGTGTCGCTATGCTTACAGTGTGTCCCTCTGGTTTCAGCGCTGGGTCCTCTGGCAAAGGGTCACATGTAATGCCACTGGCCCTCCACGCCCATACCCATGCCCATCCCCATGGGCCCTACGGAAAGAGAAGAGGTACAAATGAGACAGGGGCGAGGGAGGGGTGGGCAAAAGGAGGCGACAAGGGGAGAGAAACAATAACACATTTGTGTATATGGAGATTCGGGTCAGCGACACGAGGCGACGCAAATATTGCAATGTGACCAACCACACATGGTCCAGAAAAGGGGGTAGATTGGGAGGGTGGAGGCAAATTAAGACTGTAACACTTTGGGAAGAAGGGGGGGGGGGGGTGTACACTGGGATGCGGTCGGGTCTGCAGTGTTTGCCGGGCAACTTGATAGCGTGTGTGTGTCTGGGCCGCAGGAGTTTGGAGATAAGGGCCTTTACCAGGTGGTCTGATTCCCATGTGTGTCTGGCCGTCCATTACGAAGCCTCCCATTGGTTGACCATCTGGGGTGTAGGGCCCTCCTCCAGTCACTGGCGAAGATACACAGGCCGGGACAGAAGGAGATGCTAATTAGAAGCTTGCATATGTTTTAATTACACCCCGTCCCCATAACCCGACTCCGCTGGGCTGTACTCATTAGCGTCTCGCTATTGTGCTTGAATTAGACGATTTCCCTGGATTCTTTGGAGGGCAATTATCTTGATCAAATGGCTTCATTACTAACGAAACATGGCTAAGGTTGTGTGTTGGCGATTGTTGGTATTGCATTGTCCTTGTAGAACGTTCCGTAACATAACAAATAATGTTATTTAAAGGGGTGTGTGGAAGCACACTTTTTTCACAAGACTTTTCCTGGCAGTGGGAATCGATGGGTAACAGGTGAAGAGGAGACATAACGGTGAAAGGTGGAGACAGGAAATTAACCCCGGAGCGTCAGCACAACACTGGTCCACAACTCCGCAAATCACGACAAATGTTCGATACCACCAGATAGCTGCCCGGGTAACACACCCGCTGCTACGCCGGATTATACAGTGGCACTATTAGCGGCAGATAAGTAACTTATAACAACACTTAGACTTGTTAAACATGCCTTTGAGCAAACCGCTTAACCGTGATTACTACACGTCATTAAGGAACTACTTTGCCATCGGGATACTATTTAATCCACCGACCATTGCTTATGGAACAATTAGTGGAAGGATAGGGCCGAGTGGGCCGCGATTCGGCTTTTTGTCTCCCTCATATCATAAAAGCGCTGGCAGCAACAGGTAGAGAAGCTGGTTCTGGTTACAAGAGTCGGAGCAACAGTTCAAGCTCGTCAGTTTGTCTTTGAACTTTACAGAGTCCCCCTAATGCAACCCTCACCCCTAACCCTGATCACAGGTCATAAATTTTACAGCAGCTCCAAAACAAGCCATGCGCCTGGGTACTCCATCTTTACCAGAGAGAACGAGGAAGAGATAGAAAGAGAGCGGGACTAATGAAGTCCACCAGAGAACAACTTTGTGCGTATTTTATCTAAACAACTCGGTCGTGGCTAACATGCGCTATTAACAATTCTGAAAACAAAATGCTTTTTTCTTTTTAAACGGCAAGGTCAAACGAGTGGTCACATTCTAGCTTCAGATTCACTTGCTACTTATTTGTTTTTAATCCAAGGTCAAACTTTCAGCGGACAGGCCAGTCAAAGCGATTACCATCTTTGTCTGGACTAATCCACTGGGTTTCAGAGGCCATTTACTGGCCGAGTTGAATCCGTCCGTTCACTTAACCACATTGCACAAGGGGCCGGGCTAGAATAGCAGGAGAAGTGCAACAATTTAAGGCCTACAGCTTGTTTTGTTTGATGTTTTATTAATATTTTTGTTTAAAGTGTACATTCAAGTTGACCTTTTTGAGAGGTGAATGACATTTTACTCATATCATGATCCATTTTTTATGCTGACCTTTTTAAAAAAGCCCATCTTGAAAATTGTTTACTTGTCTTGAAACAATTTCAGTGCTTGAATAAAAAAATGTAAACCCCCCCTCAAATTTGACGGAAGACTTGCCTGCTCTATTGGACTGGTCGATCATGGGCTGCACTATTCTCCGTCTCGCATTGATGAACCTGAAAGAGTGTAAAAGGGGGGAGGGAAGACAGCAACACGTTATAAATGAGGTCTGGCGAGCAGCCCATGATTTCAATGCACTGTTTCGGGACGACAGAGAAAAAAAACATTCATCCACTTTGGCGTTGTGAGGAGAGAAAAAAATAGACGTGCTGTCAGCAAATGGTCGCCTGACGCTTTCCAGGCGTCTGGTCTACACTTCGCTGAATGAACGTGGAAACCTCAACTTCCTCTCGAATAGTGGTTTTCCAAGAAGAAGAAGAAAACAAAATCTTTTCACACCTTAATATTGTTTTCATAGCAAATGGACAGTGCTGGTGACAAACATACGCATCCTTTTAATATACCAATTCAATGTAAGCTTTGTACACGGCCTCTATAAATGCGTTAGTGTTGGCCTTGTATTTCCAAAGAATTTAATGTCACAGAAGAAATGTATTGAGCTTGTCTGTACTAGTACTCATTTTTCATTTGTACTAGCACTCATGTGCTTTTTCCCTTAGCACACATGCAAACAAAGCACACACAAGGTTACACCTAAACCAGTCAGCAACAGAATTGCCTGGCTGTATTATGGAATGGCTGTTTGAAGAGATACATTCACGCACGTCCACTCTAAGTATGCTTCTGCTCTTGAAAGCCATGATCCTGGTATGCATGACCCCCGACCTTTGACCCTGGGCGGCCTTGTGACCCACCGCCCTCGGCAGAGGAGCACTCTGGTCTTGCTCAGGCTAAATCCTCGTGAACCCTCCCCGCGACCCCTGCCGACCCCGGGGAGTGAAAGCTCAGTGGTTCCCACTTGATTTATGTCCTCCTGTGTCTTTACCCCTGGCGGGATGGTTCCATTTCATCTTTTCTACGAAGGGGGGAGAAAAAAAAGAGAAAAGGGGAAGAACTGGCTTTCCTTTTCAGGGAAACAAAAGCCACGCCACCTCCTTTCAACAGGGCCTGAAAAAGGCAGAAGGAGGTGGGAGAACGGGGGGGGGTTGTGGTGGGGAGGGCGGGGAGGGAGACGCGGGGGAGGAGAGGCAGCAGAGGGCAAGCTGGAAGACGACCAAGCCTGTTTCGAGCGCCACTACGTATCGACGTAGACGTAGAAGCGCTTCTCCGTCCGCCCCACGGCAACATGGCCGCCGATGCTTCGGAGGGTCCGTCCACGAACGCGAAAGGGGAACCGATTCATGTCAACAGAGCTTCGAGACAACCGCGGCTCAGTCCCACGGGCCTGAAAGCTGCCACAGAACCCACAAATCCTTGATGCTACCGTGACGAATGGTGTCGGGGAGCCCGAGGGGGAGGTGCCCGTAACGTTAAGACTCTCAAAGGAGGGGAAGACGGAGGGGTGGAGGAGCTGCGGGGCTCTCGGAGAGACGGGTTGGGAAGGGAAGGGGGTGGGGGGTGGAGACGCCGCGTTTGTGTGGGAGCCCGCGCGCCACCGCTAGCTCCACCCGCTTAGTGGCCAATGAAAGGCGGAACACACAGCGGCGCTGTCTCGACCACGTCCCTCTGTCGGGGAGTTAAAAAGTTTCACCCCTGCGCGACCCCTTGGCACCATGGGACTGCGTTTATGGCCCCTCACCCGCCCCTCACCCGCCCCTCACCCGCCCCCCCGCTTCCCAACGTACAATAAGCACGACCAACCATCTCTATGGCTCCCGCCCTCACAACAGCGGCCCGTTCTACAGACGCAAACGCGTCAGAAAGAGTCCAGGCGCCTCCAAAGACCCCCCCCCCCCCCCGGTAAACCTGTGTGCTTAGCCTGTAGCGAGGTACGACATGCGCCTCCCTCGGAGCACAAACAAACGGAGCTCCCCCTGGCATCGGATCCATTTCCGTTTGGGTCAAGGCGCGCGTTGGCAAACACGACATTTGAATTTGAGTTCCTCAATTGGAAACGATCAACACCATCCCCGATCCACAGCGAATGCGATCAAGTTCCCGTGCAGAAACGTCAGCCAGCCCCTCCCCCCTGCCGAAAAGACTCTCAAGAATTGCCCCCAGTAAAGAACAGCCTTACAGAAATATCCGCCGTTAGCTAATTTGGTGCGGTGGCATCTGTTCTGGTCTGCAGGCGCACACCTCTCCTGTGAGGATTAAAACCAACGAGCGCTCCCCTCCAGACTGGGCCCCCCTGGTCGTAAAATGGCCCCTAAACCCCGCCTCCCCGAGTGTCATTCTCAGGTCAACCTACAACCCCACCCCCCTCTCCCGCACCCGACTCCCCCACTCGCCCGCCCACCCCTGGGTGTGTTTAAATAAACCAGTCCAGCTGTTTGCCGTGAAAACGCCATTTACACCGAAACCACCCCCACCCCCCCCACCACTCCTCCGCACTCCCTTTTCTCACTCCCTCTTCACTTTTCTCCCCTCTCCCTCCCTCTATCTCCCCTCCCCTCCTTCCTCTCAAGCCCCCGCCCCCCCTCCCCCTTTTCTCACCTGTTCCATTCCGCACATGACCCAGGCTGGTGAGGGGAGTGAAAACATTTCCGCAACCTCCCCTGCACTTACAGTGCCATGTGCCTGGGCAGACTAGCCCATGTGCCTGGGCAGACTAGCCTGGGCAGACTAGCCCCTGTGCCTGGGCAGACTAGCCCGTGTGCCTGGGCAGACTAGCCCCTGTGCCTGGGCAGACTAGCCCCTGTGCCTGGGCAGACTAGCCCGTGTGCCTGGGCAGACTAGCCCCTGTGCCTGGGCAGACTAGCCCCTGTGCCTGGGCAGACTAGCCCCTGTGCCTGGGCAGACTAGCCCCTGTGCCTGGGCAGACTAGCCTGGGCAGACTAGCCCCTGTGCCTGGGCAGACTAGCCCCTGTGCCTGGGCAGACTAGCCCGTGTGCCTGGGCAGACTAGCCTGGGCAGACTAGCCCCTGTGCCTGGGCAGACTAGCCTGTGTGCCTGGGCAGACTAGCCTGGGCAGACTAGCCCCTGTGCCTGGGCAGACTAGCCCGTGTGCCTGGGCAGACTAGCCCATGCCTATGCAAGATATTCAATGCAGTGACACCATTGTCCATGAGACTATGACTATGCATGTGTGTGTGTGTGACCGAGTATTTCAGGACCCAGAAAGAACCTCAAAGCAGTCCGCGTTAAGTGTGTGTCACACTACTGTATTACTGTACGTGAGACATTAACACTGAAGGAGAACTTGGGAGTGTGCGTGGTGAGATTGAACAAAGGCACGCGTGCATAAGAGTATGTGTGTGTGTGTGTGTGTGAGGGTGTGCATCTGGTTGGTGCTTTTAGCAAAGGGGACATGTGCGTCAACCCCCCCCAAATCAAGCTTTGTTGTGGAACGGTGGGTGGCCATTACTTCACCCCCTACCCCCCCCTACACACTCCTGGTCCACACCTCTCGCCAAACCAAACTCGGGAGTTTTTTCATTTACTAAACTGTGAGACCACCACCTCCCCCACCGCAATACACACACACACACACACACAACGATGCACACACACAGATACAAAAGAAATGCCCCGCTAGCACACACAGAAGGACACACAAGCGCGCGCCGACATTTGAAGCAGGTATGGGGCGGAGAAACAAAGTACAGTCGGCTGGACTGGCTGACCCTTGGCCTTCTCTCGGCGTTCTCCAGGAGCACACCGTGGCCTGGGTTCGGGAATGGCTCTTCAGCCAGGTTACCATGGCAACAGCCAGAATCCCTGCACACGCACCAGCGCCAGTCGGATACCAGCGTGGCCGCAATGCCGGCGGAAGGAGCCGCTCACCTCGGTAAAAGAAACCGGCGCTTTCTGTCAAACACCGTTTCACAAGAGCGCCTTTCACGAAGGCCTTTTCACGTCAGCAGTTGTCGCCAAGCGCCCTCTCCTATCCTTCACACCCCGCCTCACCCTCCCTCCCCACACCTCGGATTCCTTCCGGAGCCTAAGCGTCGCCACCGGATTGCTGGGTCGGGAGCCTTACCCCTCTGTGCCCCGAAACCGCAACACATTCCTGGACTCGTCCCCCCACCGGGCCGCGTCCGGGAACAAACGGCTCGCTTTAAAGGGCCGCGGCGGGGGGAGTCATTCGGGGCGGCGAGTCGCAACTTCTGCGACTAAATAAACTAAACTAACTAATAAAACGACACTCCGAGACGATTGTTATATGACGCGCCAGACCGAACCGGACCCCGGGGTGCTCGGCGCTGATTGCAGCTGAGAGCGGGGGGGAGGGGGGTGGGGGAGGTGTGGCGCTACTCTCTACCTGACTCCGGCACCTGCTCTCTCCACGAGGGGGCCGTTACCTTTCCGCCCTAATAACCGAGGCCAAGGCACCCTCGCCGTCGCTGCGCTACCCGGCGATGAGACGGTTACTGTGGATGTCGCCGACGAACAAAGAGATGGAATGAGGTCTCACCTGTGTAGCAGTGCAATTGAACCGGTCTCCATGTGAAAGTAGTCCATTCGGGTCGTCTGTCTATACACGGTCAGTTGTGAATATTGTGTTACTTATCAAGTGCCTGAAGCACCATTCTCATCGAGTGACTGATTCACCATTCGCATCGAGTGACTGAATCACCATTCTGATCAAGTGACTGAAGCACCATTCTCATCACGTGACTGAATCACCATTCGCATTGAGTGACTGATTCACCATTCTCATAGAGTGACTGATTCACCATTCTCATGAAGTGACTGATTCACCATTCTCATAGAGTGACTGATTCCCCATTCTCATAGAGTGACTGATTCACCATTCTCATAGAGTGACTGATTCACCATTCTCATGAAGTGACTGAATCATCATTCTCCACTGCGTTTCCCTTCCACAAACACGCTGAATGAAACACCTTGCAGGCTTTTACCTCACACCTCGTTAATTACTGTCAATATTTCTTCCCAAAATAGATCAAAGCGCAGCAAAATTTCCTTTCATTCGGATTTCATTCTAGAAGCTTCCTCTCATTCTAATTAACCGAATCCTACAAACTGTAAGGGGTAGAGGGTTTCAGTCGGGTTGTTCCCAGAGGAATTAATCATTCAAATCATTAGACCCAGGCAGCCTGGGGGACAGTGGGGGGCTAAAAATTATTGAATCCCAAATGCAACCCTGGCTTTATAGTGCGCTTCATTTAACTAGAGGCCAGCGGTCTAAAGAAGTTCACTATATAAGGAATAAGAGCGCCACTTAGCATGCAGGCTAGTTGTTGCTTTCATGTAAACGTGCGGAGACGCCAAAGAAACCCAAACCAACTCACCAATTGTTTACTTGTAGAATGGTCAGGCCAGTGTCCTGGGCCAACTGTTTCTTCTGCTCCTCTGAAGGGTATGGGTGCTGTGGCAATAAGAGAGACACAAAGACAGAAGGAGAGGGAGAGATGTAGAGAGAGAGTTCGTTAACTTAAAAAGGAATATGGAAGAGCAGAATAACAATAAAAAAACAAGAATAGCCTTTTTTTGTTGTGTGGGCGCTAGCCTAAAAGCAGAGGTGCCTAATGAGCGTGAACAAACGGGGGTGTGGCTCCGAAGACTCATTAGGGCAATATGAAATGGAGCATAATTAATGGTGTGTGTGTGTGAGCCAATTAGAGAGTTTAGCCAAGTGGAAAAACAGCTACATTAATTAGAGGTGGTACGGTTGCTACACACACACACACACACACACAGACATCCGGACGCACATACACCGTCTCCTGATACACCCTAGAGTAGGCTGATTTGGGTACCTTAGCAGTGGGTGGATACAGATACAGGCTTGCCAATGTGTGTGTGATTTGTGTGCTGTGTGGTGGTTGTGGTGTGTGTGTGTGTTACTATCATTGTGAGAGTCAAATGGTACCCACCCCTAATGAGGACTTTTAGAAATAGGATTTTAGCCTTTTGGTTAAAGTTAGGGTTCTAATATGCTTTGGATAAGAATTAGGGTTGGGCATTGAATCTTAGGTTCAGGGTAATGTTTAGGAGTTTGAGGTAGTTTTAGATTTGGGGGGTTGTTGGAGGGTTAAAGTAAGTGTTAACATTAGTTTTTCTTTAATATATTTATATTTAAGTGGTAAATTTGTTTCTAAAAATAATTCTCAAATGTTTAGTTAAACAAGCGTGTGTATGTGGTGTGTATGGCTGTCTGGTTTGTATGGTGTGTGCAATGACGGCTCCTGGAATGGAATAATGCAGTAGGTGTGGTGCAAATGTTTCATATCAGCAGACAGTGCCAACCCCAGCCTTTTGGGGGCCCTGAGCACAATTTGTTTTGGGGGCCCCCTCTCCTCTAGTGGTCCGGGGCTCACAAGCAGTCTGGGGTCCCCTTATGCCTAAGGCCGGCCGACATGTATATTACTCCCTTCAAGCAATAAATTATTGCTCAAATAAAACCAATAGCCAGTAATTTTTCGCTCTGTTGACATGCTTGGCAGGAATGAGGAATACTGGCATTAGCAAGTTTGTTTTAGTTCACTACATGACAACAGATTTCTTGACTAACCAGAAGTAACCATAGACATGAAGTATTATAAAGACTAATCAAACAATCACTCGTCCAACATTGTTGCCATGGTTGTCTTGCTAGTTGCCTTGCTAGTTGCAAGACAGACAGCAACTAAAGTAGCAAGATGTCAGCTAATCTTTAGTTACGAAAGGTTTTATAGCCTGACAGAAATGTTTATGACATCAAGAAACATTAGGATTCTGCAAAAACATGTTTCTCATCTAAAAGGCATATGACCTCTAAGACTTTACTCACTACATATGTGGTTTAAATTGTTCTATTACCAAAGTTGTTAAAAACGTTTTTCCTTCCCTGATGTAACCAACTTTCTGTCAGGTGTTGGAACATAGATTAGCTCAAATCTAGCTACTAGTTGCGGTTGCTACTTGCTGCTAATTTACCAATGCTCCCACAATACTAAGACACCTGTACAGTACTACAGCCGACCTGTAACCCTTTGAGCACCCCTACTTTAATCATTGAGATTAGGGCACATAAAAGGATATAAGTAAGGAGGATATAGGCTGGAAAGAGGACAAATTGAAACAATTTATCGAACCAAGCCACAGTGTCAATTGCACTTAGATGATGTTTGATATTTTTTAGGGTTGTTTTTCTTCACTGCTGAACCAATCGGTAATGGCCGCCTTGCCCACTTGTTTTTGCATGATCTGACCGTAGGTAATTGGCAACTTAGTCTAATTCGCACAGGATAATCGCAATGTCGCCGGACAAATATGTTCTTCCCATTGGCCTTTGTTCCTGAAAAACAAATGGATAATTCTATCAACCAGGAGACGGAAAATAGCGAATACAAAATAGAAAGTGATAAAAATACCCAGGACCCAAAACTCTTATCTACACAATGCTCTGTTGCATTAAGCTGGAGCAGAGTACAAAGTCAAAATGCTCCCGTTGTCGGGACACACAGTCAAACAACAAAGACACCAGCAACTTTAACTTGACTTAAACTAGCTCTACAATTACATTCATTAAGAGGAAAACCAGATAAGATGTAACATCTTTCGCAAAAGCGAAAAGAGTCTCTCACTCACACAGACATAAGACCGGCTAAAAACCTCAAACCTAATTTCAGAGTTTCCACTCTGGGATCTAATCCCGACCCACCCGCTCATTATGAATTATAATCCTATTAGTGAAGACTAGTGGCTCCATGGGTAACCCCAGAATTAAGGCCAGGCCTCGGCCCGGCAACATCTTCAACCCTGTAATCAGCACTGAGGCTTGGGTCCTGTTCAATAGCACACAAAAAAAGGAAACACTTTTCAGCAGAAAACGAAACCACTTATTACTATCGGATGAGTTTAGTACACAACCTTCTCATTTTCAAATTTTTCTAAACGAATTCTCACAAATTCTAAAAAGGCGCTAGATGTGTGTAGAAATTCTGCTAAGAGAACTCAAAAACTGATCTCTTGCCTGCAGCCACTCAGACGGTGCTCTTGCGTGCTTGGACAGAGCGAAACCCTGCCCTCCAGGAGAAAGGCAAGCTGACGCCACCTGAGTGTGTCAGGTCACAAAGGAGACGGAGGACCTCAAACGAAAACTGGCTCACGTTTCCGTTTTCCAAAGCCATTGACTCCACTGCAAACTGAAGTGAGACGTTGGGACGTCAGAAGGTTGTGTCACAGTACCCTGTATGTACTTTGCTCTATAAAATCCTCTTTAATATGAATGTTGCTTTATCTTTAATTTTCATTCATGTTTTCCCCTTCATTTTATCAGGTAATTTGACAGAGAACACAATCTCACTTACAGTATAGACATTGAGAGACATCATAGTTAACTGCCTGCCTCTAAGATGGAACGATTCTTCACTTTGTCGGCTCGGGATTGAACCGGTCCGATGCTCAAACCGCTAGGCTACTTTAATCTCATCTTCTCTAAGACTTCCAAACGACTGACACTAACAGAAAAGAAAAATAATTTGTCTTGGCTTCTAAACAGCTAACTCTGTAAAAACAACTAGCACTGCCTGAAACCAAATGGCCTAATTTCCGAAATGGTACTCTATCCACAACTGAAATATCGCTAGCGTTTAGCCACTATACAGGAACTCAAACCGAAACATTGCTATTATTTAACTAAGATACTGGAACTGTTAACAGTCAACAAGTCCATAACAACAGGCCTTTGTTCCTCTCCACTTCAATCTGACCACTCAGAGGGGAACACTCCCATCGCCATGCCTATCAGCACCGCATTAACAGGAACGTAGAGAAGCATTGTCAACCGGGCTGATCCTAGCAGGTCTGAACACATCCAATGGGAAGGGGCCCTTTCTCTTCCAGACCCAGAAAGTGCTGGTTGGAGGCCAGTAAACACAAGTGTGTGCACGTGTATTTGCACACACACATTACCTGGACATAAGCACGCCCACACACACACATATACTTAAACACCTGGAGAAAGCAGCACACATCCACACCACATTACAAGTAGAGATAGTGGGCCCAGCCTGGCGTCGACCACTAAGTGGAGTCCGCTGGGTTGTGGTTTGTGAGATGGCCGAGGTGGTGACAGACCAGCTGAACCGGTTTCCCAACCAGCCTCCCACACTGCCAGCCAGCCAGTAAAGCAGGCAGACGGGCCAGTCAAGGGAACCCAAAGCCTCAGGCCACATTCCTCTCTCGCTAGCCCCGGAGAGGGAGCGCGTGTGTGTGTGTGTCCCCAGCAAAAACTAATAAGGCGTACTAGCTACTTTCCGACACTCTCATTAGTAAACGGCGGTAACAAAATACGACGCATTTTACGGCAAGGCAAGGTACAGGGAGGCTC
>JACXGK010009705.1:0-19519 GCA_016801125.1 Novumbra hubbsi
GGTCAGGCATTTTGTACTAGTTACTCCCAATCCATCATGACTGTTTCTTCATTTGTCTACATGGTCTCTTGCTGATGTTAACACTTGTACTTACTGTAAAAAGGGAATGTTAATTAATTGATTTCTTAATGCTATGCATATAAAGTATTTCAAGACAACCATCCATTGTAGTCTCATATGTATTTCATGTCATGGCCTCTTCTTTGTCTTCCTATGTGTTTCCAAGTCCGATAGAAATGTGGAATACCAGGGTAACATTTATCTTTATTAACAAATAGTATCTTTTCATTTTTGTTCCTGGAAAGTCTAGGGATTATGTGTTAAGTCAAAGTGTGAGTGGGAACGTTCTCGTTTACACACAGATAAGATTGGGGTCAAAGTCCGTTAAGCTGTCTGGTTCATTGTAAAGCTAACCTCTGATTCCTGTCCGGTCTCAGTGTTTTGCCTAGTTTCATTATTGTAATCATTAGGAAAAATCCAATTATTTATAATATACTTCATCTAGTCGGCCGCTTTATCGGGTAGTGACTAGCTCTGTCTTTCTGTATTTTTACCACTAGCTCTCTGAGCAGATGCCTCTTGTCCAGAGGAGCAGATGAGCAATCTGGATACGCAGTCCAGATTGGAGACAAAACACTCACAAATCCAATCCGACCAAAGCAATTGGCATTTCCACTCTCTGGCGCCATGCAGCGCAGCCCGTTTAAAGACCCCGTACACAGTCACAGCCATACACAGCTTCACAGTTGCTTCGATCGAATACACGCCGTTTTGTTCAGATGACTTTGGAATCACCCGGGGGGACTGAGATTTCCAGGATCTGTGACATGCAGATTATACAGCCTAATCCTCAGTGTATCTCGTGAGATGAGTTCGCACGCGTCGATGTTTTTCAAACGGATGCCCACAACAGCATGAACCCATGTCTGTCGCTGTGCGGCAAATTCCTATGAAGTGCCCTACTTTACGGCAGGGTCCATATGTGGGGAACGGGGTGCTGTTTGGGAAGCAGGTCATTCCTGTACTTACAGTAAGGCTGTAACCTGTCTTTGGAAGAGAGGGCCAATGGATGAGAAATGTCAATGCGATGTCTTGGCGCCTAAAGTAATCTGTTATGATATAGGCATGGCGTTATGCAACACTAAGCCATATGTGTCGCCTTCCGTATGTTGCCCATAAATGGCATGGGTATTTATTATGAGGTCTCCGGGTGGCCAGCTTTTGACACAAATTAAGCAGTATTCATCTGGATAATGATCTTCCGTTGCCTAATCTCCCTCCTCAAAATGCATCCATTTTGCATTATGTTTAAGCAACAGCTTTGCCTGAGTGGTGATTCATATTGATGCGTCTAGGGAATTTAATTTCCTGTTATATTATTTAGTGGGTGTACCATATTCATCTCCTTTGGCAATCTGTGGAAAAGCTTAGGCAAAGCTGTATGGAAAATGTGTAGAGAGCAATTGAAATATTAATTTGTTCTAGTTCACAAAGACAGATAAACACGCGTGGAAAATTGTATGTAAGTGTAATGTGTACATTATGTACTATGGATTATACAATGTTGACATATTTACATTCGATGCCTTCTATGAAGGAACTGATGACACAGTTGAGAGAAAATTCAGATCAAAGAGCGAGAATGATGAAACCAAACCAGTTTAGGCCTCATTGTATCAAAGAACCACAACCAAATTGTAGAACAGGTGTGACCATGTTTTTTCTCATACTTTCTCATTTTGATGCCAGAAAAATGTGTGGTGCACATGGTCCAAAGAGAAAAATATGAACATTCTTTTAGTTTGCTTAACAGCATCGGCGCTTGGATTTGCACTGGGGCATTGGTTAGATAACTGTAACATAAAGCTCTTTGTCAACAATAAAAGTAGCCGGTTTGGCAGTTTTCTGATGTCAACGGGCTATTTGGCTTCAACGAGTCCATGTCAACAACATAATGATCGTCAGTCCTGTTTTGCATAAAGTAAAAGTGAAGATCCCTTTACATTTTTGTCAAATGTCCTAAAAGAAACTCCTAGCAGAATCGGAACAGTTGATGTCGAGGCATGTCTTCTAAAGCACCCCCAAAACCATTTCGGTTCACATGACACTGCTCACTGAACAAGGATGTCCAGTCTGGAATCCTTAATCGCCTGAAGGAACACACTCATCCACCTTCTACCTCAATAGAGTGCCCAGGCCACTAAAGCGCATTGAGACGTGACTAGCATACTTGATCACTAACCCTGAAGTCCAGACTCTGCTGGCCAATTTGATTGCCCCTCTGCAAGAACTCTGGATATATCAAGTTTTAAGGGAGTACAAAATTGGCATCCTGAAAGCAGGAAGATTCACTAAAGCTGTTTCAAGGGAAATTAATGTTTTTTTCTCTATCAAAAGCCATCTCCAAAAACAGGATATCCACATCCGTCTTTTCCACATGTTGTTTGGGACCCCAGAAAGTTGGGTTCGCACAACCTAAGAATTTCTACACAAACAATCCGGAAGCGTCTCAGGGATGCTCCATTATCCTCCTCATCAGAGTTTTTACTTCATTGCCGTTTGGCATCAATTTCAGTGGGCCAACGCACACTTTCAATGTAGTTGTAACGGTGGCAATAAGTGTGACATGTTTTTAATTTAAAATTGATTGATTCATTGATTAGGAATTGTTTTCTTCAAAACATATTACATCAAATGTTAGATGTCTGTAATATTTTCAAGGTCATGCGGAAAACAACAATTTGTATTCCTTTATAACCTGTTTCACATATTTACCAAGGGGTGGAACATACATCTGGCGCAGACATATTTCAGGTGATGTAGCCTGGCTATCTGTTGAAGCTTTTCCAATTAGTCTGTGTGATTCTGCGTTCGGGGGAGATATGACAATAACGCTGCCTTAACATTGATCTCAAAGGAGTTAGATGTTTGAGTGATTACCCGTTGACAGTTGATGTGTCACTTCAATCAGAACAGGACTGTCAATGCAGAACATTGTAGATAAACCTTAACAAAATACGAAAGGGTAACACTGTAGCAGCACAACTGCAGCTGATCCTTTATTGCTTTTAATTGTTGACAATCACCAACTTCCGCGTAGGATGACGCTGTCCTAGTACCAACGGTGTATTAACAGGTTGTATTCTGGTCATTTTTGTATAGACAATGTAACAGTGCCAAGGCAATGCCTCACACAGCCTTAGTCTCAGTCAGATAGTGAATTTAAATAATATACCTGTGACATCCTATATAAACCTATGCAGTCTGATACTGTGGTTTGATTATTCGTTTAAGGAAAACTAAGTATCGGATCACCCCACATCTTAAAGAGACAGAGTAAGAAAGTGAACAAGCAGACAGTGTGTGTGTGTGTGTGAGAGGATAAAGAGAGAGATGTATCACAGATTGAAGGCGAGAATCGCCAAATCCCACAGATTTGGTGAGAACAAGCTCTTCAAATCCTCTGACAACGTTGTTCCACAGGGAATGGATGGGTCTCTATCTAGATCACTTTGTGTGGAAAGACCCTAATGGATGACGACTCGGAAAGATCAGGATGTATTGAAGCGGAATTCATTTAGCCGACATGTGGCACTTCAGATTACAACTTAATTTCGGTGGAGCTTGGCCTGTTCAATACCTGTTTTCTTTGATCACGGGTGGATGGTGAATGAGTTCTGTTACTTTTGGACAATGAAGACCACTCGCAAATGCAGGGCCTTGCTGTCCGTCAGTATGAATCTTTTAGCGCTCTTTTTCTCAATAACTGCATTCATCACGACATATTGGTGCGTGGGCACGCAGCGCGTCCCCAAACCCAAGTGCACAAAACTTCGCACGCACAACTGCATCGATTACGGAATAAACGAGACTGACCCAAAAGTGGTTGTGTACAGTTGGGAAACGGGCGACGACCGGTTTCTCTTCAGACAATTCCACACTGGAATCTGGTTTTCCTGTGAGGAGAACATACACGATGA
Organism: Novumbra hubbsi; assembly: GCA_016801125.1. Lineage (NCBI taxonomy): Eukaryota > Metazoa > Chordata > Actinopteri > Esociformes > Umbridae > Novumbra > Novumbra hubbsi. Next base: position 3,981 of record JACXGK010009705.1, read on the forward strand.
AGGTAAATCGATGACGACAGATAGTATTTGTAAAGCCTGAGTTCGTGGAAGACAGTAAAACAGATAATTGTTTGTGTGTGTGAGAGAGAGTTTACAGTTTAATAAACGTTTTGGTTTAAGTTTTTATAGGTTTTCAAAACATACAACTGCGGTTGGACCAAACAATCTATGCAGTATTCGCTATAATTATTCCATCATAAGATCCACAATGTGTTTGTCATCTTCTGTCATCCTACTAAATAATACATGTCACTTGGCGTCTCTGGATGACAGATCATTTCCCTTAAAACTGCAAGCTAGTTATTTTTAAGACGTTTCAATGGTTTCAGGTGTATCACAGGTTGTAGCTAAGCAGATTCATATTGTCAAAATGGAATCTGAAAGATGTCCTCTCTGGCATCAGTTATTGGAAAAAACGATTGAAAGATTTGGATAAGTAAAAAGTACAAAGGCCATGTTGCCGCATCTCAGGTGTCTTGAGGATGTTGTGCCACTGAATGTCAACGCTGATAATGCTATAGGTGTCTAACAGAGAGTCCGACTCAGCGCATCCCCTGTACTGAATTTGATGTGATTGGTCAAACATCCTAATTGAGCTTTCTGTGTAAATGCCGCCTAACTTCGTTACATCCGGATACATCAGGAGTTCATTGTAATGCAACATTCTCATTCCAAACAACACCTCGACTTCTACATCAGGAATAACCTCACAGACAAATGATGTTGATGTCATATTAAAGAGATATTAGAAATTAAGACGAATATATGATACGATATTATAATAAATACTCGTAGGCTCGAAGCTAATATGGCCCATACACGCACGCATGTGCAAACACACCTACACTCACATGCACACAGACATGTAGACCTACACACACACAAAGGACTGGGGAAACAGCTGGGGTTAACTACAGTAATAAGGATTACATAACGGCCCTGATGAGTTTTTCTTTCAAACAGCTGTTGCCACCCTCTACCTGATTAAGCGTTCAATTTACGACAAATCCATCAGCTGCAGCGGGCAACTACAGTCACAAGCTGACGTAAAGAATAAATCATTTCTGGAAGAGGATAGGATATGGTGGGTGGAAAAAAGTAACGCTGTCGAATCTTGATCGAGTGCAATACAGTTGTATTCAGTCTCATAAGAGGTTACCGTAATATCCAGTAAGATGTTAAATGGTTTGATAAGACGTTACGGTAATGTCCCATCGTGTGTAATTGGTTCTTAAGAGAATTCCGGTTAATGGCCTGTAAAGTCTGATAGCGTCTTAGAAAACATCACTGTAATGCTTTGTAAAGTTGTATAGGGTATTATACAAATTCACAGTAATGTCCTCTTTGTACTGTTATAGGGTTTTGTAGGAACTGAAAGATATGTCTAGGAAAGTTAGTTGATCTACTATTAAGACGTCATGACAATGTCCTGTAATAATGTTTTATGGGGTCTTCTGTAGTTGCTGTAATGCAGCTGTAAACCTCCATTAAAATAGCTTCTATGTCTCAGTTGGGTAACCCTAATTCTAGCTCTTCAAATAGGTTCTGATCTCCTGGACGTGTCCATAGTCTCTCCCTGATGGTGATTCAGGGAGCGTGGATATTGTAACATAACACATTGACAGTTCCTACATCCATGATAAATCCTTATTCATGTGTGAAATTGGACAGAAATATACCCAATTCAGTTACTGTCATTGCTCGATATGGATACCTTGGTTCTTGAAGGTATGTTTTTGTTGCTTGCATGCTTTTTTCATTTTGGGCTTTTTGTTATTCCATATCAAGACTCCTCGTGATCTTTTAAATGGTATATATACATTTCCGTATACATTTCTATGCAAGGAATGACAGTGTGGTAGGACTCAATTTCCTCAATTTGTTGTAGGTGAGAAATGCAGGAGTTTCATTGACCTGGCACCGGCTTCGGAGAGAGGTGAGTTTCCGTACATATGGAAGTTAAAAGCATACTATACTTGTTTAAGTGTGGCTGAATCGACTGCCTACTTATATTTAGTTACGTGGTTGTTCTCACCAAGGAAATTACGTTATCTAACACAATCTACTATTTTCATTTACATTAAATATCAATATTGCAGATAACTAAGCCTTGATTTGATTTGAAAGGTATTCTGCAATATTGTTCTTAATGAGTATGGCTACAATTATGTGTGAATTTGGTTAGATGGAAATCAATATGAAGCAATTACCGTGTTCTGAGTGTGTTTGAGTGCCTGTTTATTTGCTACTACTTTTAGAATAACTACAACCCTTGTTATTTTAGAATACAACGCTGTAATAAGAGCTGAAAAGTGTTAATAATATTCTCAAAGCTATGTGCCACAAAAAAGTCCATTACGAAAGCAAGGCACAGAGTCACCGTCCCTCCATGACCCCATCCCGTCTCCAGCGCTGACACCGCGTCCCGTCCTCGGGCCTGACCAGCACCATCCCACACGTTCACGTCCCGCAATGAAGTGTCCAGAAGGATTTATGTCAGAGAGAGGAGCGAGATGGGAAGGGATGTCTGACTTCAACCTGTCTCACAGCGGGATGGTGGTCAGGCTTGATGAGCCAGAATGTGGGAGAATGTTTCATTTTTACCCTGAGACAAATGGCATCAATTGGTGTTGAATGGCCTGTCAGCCTCCAAGCCCATGTCAATCAAGATGGGGGCGTGATTTCACAAGCTCAGACGAACTTGGACCTGATTAATTTGTTTCCTATTTTTTTCAGGGGGTTTTCCTAGGAAATGCAAAGAGTATTTACTTGTCAACACAATGCAGAATGTAGCGGGATAACAAGAAATATACTGTAAGTAACCTACCTACTGGTCCTGTGTTCCACATGGGCTCAAATGCACTCTGTCTTTTCCTTCTTCCAGGAGTCCTGTGGCTGTCAGTGGTCTCAGAGATGCTCTACATATTCCTGTTGATTGTGGGTTTCAGCCTCATGTGTCTGGAACTCGCCCACTCCAGCACCAGCAACGTGATAGATGGACTCAAACTTAACGCCTTCGCTGCTATTTTCACCGTCCTGTCAGGTACATAGAGACAGTTTGAGGTCCTCTGGTACCAAGCAAACCGATCACGGTCCTCTGCAAGACGGCCGCAAAACCGATCAAGCGCCGGGCAATAGTTCTACTTGCAAGGTTCGACGAAAATCTCCTGGCTGTAGATCAGCTGTGTTCAAAATAAAAAAACAACACGTTCATCTAGATATATCCAGGGAGCATGGGCAATACCAGAAACAATGAACAAAGAACAAACTTGTTAAGTGCTTCGCCCAGGACCTTGTCGGAAGCACATTTGTATGATGTGTCTTAGATAAACACCGCAACTGCAGTCTATCGCCCCGGATGTCTTTCCTATCGCGAAGCGTTCGTGTGTTTTTGTTGGCTCTGTTGAGAATGAGCGAAGTCCGTATAAAACGCCAGAGGAAACCCAACCACTCCCTAGCATGTAACAGTGGTTGTAGACAAAAGTGAGCCCCGGAGTGGTTGTAGACATGCTAAAGGTCACGCCTCGGTCTGTCGGTGTATGTGTGTATATTTACCTGTGTGTGTGTGTGTGTGTGTACCCATGGCGTACCGGCAGGTCTTCTAGGAATGGTGGCCCATATGATGTACACACAGGTGTTCCAGGTCACCGTGAGCCTCGGCCCCGCAGACTGGAGGCCCTATAACTGGGACTACGGCTGGTCTTTTTGGTAGGCCACACACACACACGTACCGACACACACACACTCACACACACACACACTCACAATCCCGGAATTCTGTCTCCCTACTCAACGTCATAACGTCTCTAATGAAAACCCCAAAGCTCTCATGTTAGCTCGGAGGATTAGGCCTCGCCGTCCCAAAGCCCCAATATTCCGGAGCTGTCCATTGGAAAATTGCATAAGAGGATGACGGGTGAATTGTACCCCATACATACACGTGTACACAGTATGCTTAGAGTTTTCATCCGACAGGCTAAACGGCTTGACCTCGTAAACTTAGCTGTCCCTCTATGGTATTATGTGTGGCAAGTGAACTGGGCAGAGATGGTTTCCTGTAAAACACTAGCGTACTACTCTGGACTAGACAAATGGAAACTAATCCTGCCAAGCTGGGAGTTGGAATCCTTTCCATTTTCTTTTTTTTTTTTTAACATTTTATATCCTTTTTTAATGTTTATATTGTGGAATTCTATTACGGCAAACCCCAAAATTGGCATTGCTACCGAAATGCAGAACCCACGCCTTGATTTTTTAAAAGACATTAATAACGGGATGTTAGATGCACGTGTGGGCTAAAGCTTGAATGCGAATACACAACCAGATGATTAGTCTAATTTTTGCTGCTGGTATGGATTTCCCACTTATTACTATTATACTATTAGAATAGTAATGTTGAAGGAGTGTATTCGTATGTTTTACCTTGTATGGCAAATTGTATAACAAACGCCACTCAAAATAACTGTGTATTCTGCTTTACATTCAAAGATGCCAGTTTTGTATTTTCACTTTTTTAGAATTCTTGAACTACAGCTTGACGTGATTTGTACAGAGCATTTTTGTTTAGAACATATGTTTTGTCTTCTTTATTGGTGAAGCTTGTTGTAGTAATAATTAAATTGTATTCATCTTCTTCAGTGCTTTTCCTTGCAAAAATAATCTCCAAGCTCTTAATATAATTTTTTTTATGGTGGGGCTTTTTATTGAATTTGTACATATAGGCGAGTGTGAGAACTTAAATAACATTAGACAGGAATATAGCCCACGCTAGTATGGTGTTATATGAATCAGAACGGATTTAGTAAACTGTACCTACAAATACTTTCATTATAGTATATACATTTATTATTATATACAATTATTCATGATTAACTATCTATCTATTAATTGATAAAACTATCATATTATTTTGATGATTTGAAGCTACAATATAATACAACATTTTGTTCCAAAACTACTGCTTAATGAACTGACCATAAACGGTAAAATAAAGCCTTAGTGTTGAACTGATTTGATTATGTTTACGTTTTCTACATATTGCATATTTCTTCTTCTTCTCCCCGCGTTTTCGCAGCATGGCCTGGGCGTCCTTCACCTGCTGCATGGGCGCGTCTGTCACAACTCTTAACTCCTACACGAAAACTGTCATCGAGTTCCGACACAAACGCAAAACCTTCGAGCAGAGCCTCCGCGAGGAGCAGGCACGGGAGGCTTTCGGGTACTACAGGGATCACTCCCTGTGCTCCCTACACTCCGTCACCAACACGGTGGAGGTTTACACGCAGACCCCGTACAGCAGCGGTAATAGGACACCGTTACCGGCCTCGTCACTGGACTTGAGGGAGTTACCAGGCACTATGGTAGAAGAGCAGTGCTGAAGTGCGGGATCACGATCTAGTTCACACACGCCACACTGAAGCCGTTTCGGAGTTTCTGGCGTCGCCGGGATTATTCCGGCATTTCGACGCTGCCTTAATTGATACAGGAAAATCCCTTCCTTTGCAGTGTTTGCGTGGGAAGTCGAGGAAAACCGACCCTGTAAACATTTGTCATACTATCATTTTCACGGACATGTTTATATATTTATATAGAAACCATCACTTGAACATTCATTTTATTTGCCCGGTTCATGTAAATACATTGCCTGGCCAATTAAATGAACATTTATATGATGGTGTATGCACTATAAAAGCCTTACTAACTACTGAATTAGGAAGAGGGACGGCTATTAACTCATATATATGGATGCACACTAAAAAAGAGAAATCTGAAAGTGTTTCCTGTGCCTATAACATGTACATATACACTTGTAAATAAATACTACACAGGATAATGGTTTTTATCTGTTGTGAAATGTGTATTCTTTTTAATCTTGAATGTGCTCATATTGTTTGCTATGGCTCAGTAGTATATTTTCATGACATTACTCAGTGTAAAGCACCAATCCCAAAATGACCACCCAATGTTACTTGAGTATTATGGCCTGACACACTTTCACACAGTATATTTATTAGTATCCATATAGGGAGATGCAGTTCTGAATTATGTTGTCTTCCATAGCAAGCACAGAAAGTTTACCTTTGTAAATTAGTTTGCTGTAGTTTCCTTAAACTATACATTTCTTTCTGCCTCGCTAGGAGAACAATAAATTACTTGAAGTTAAATGTCAACGCAATTACAAATCCATGTTCTAAACTGACTAGCCTAGTAAAGTAATGGTAAAATAACATTCTGGCAAACACAATAAAAAAATACACGTGTGCTCAATCAGAAAGTTCACTCCCTAACCCTTAGGAACGTAACACTTGGTAAAACATTCACGCATTCATGCGACATGGACAGTATTTAACAATACGCCACAGACTGGCTACAGCTACATATTCTGATACAGTACATACACTACGCAAGGATGCGAAACCAAACGCAATGTTTTCTCTTTAACCGACTCTTCATTTCGCCGTCAGTATCCGTCACCGTATTCGTCTGCTTGTCGTTGCCGAGCTAACATGGCCTGTATCAGCGCGCCACCAGGCCCGGTGTCGTCCGGTACCTGTGGAGAATCAGACGGGCCAAACTCCTCCTCCTCTTCCGCCCTCTGCCGGGCCCGCATGGCCTGTATCGTGGCGCTGGGCAACGCGTCCACTGGGTTCTGCGAAGGAGCCGACGTCCGGTGGGCGCCGTCCTCGTCCCGTGACTCCGCCCTCTGCCGCGCCTGCATGGCCATAATCAGAGCGCTGGTTGCCGAGGGGGCCGGCTCCTCCGCCGGGAATGGGACCCCTCGGTAACTTCCCGCCCGGCTCTCCGCCTGCTGTCTGGCGAGGAGGGCCTGCAGCACGGCACTGGACGCGGTGGACTCGGAGCGGGCTAAAGGGACGGATGCCCCGAAGGAGCTGCTCCCGCCTCCCACCTCCTCCTCCTCCTCCTCCAACCTCCGTCGAGCCAGTAGGGAGTGAAGCAGACCAGCCGAGGATTCATGTTCCGGTCTGTTCCGGGTCTGATAGGGAGAACGGGTCACAGTTTGAGAAGCGATTGAAAGCTATTTATTTATGGTCAGTGTTCACTCTGAAGGACACTGCTCTTTGAGCCTCTCACCTGTCTTTGCCTGTTCTGTTTGATCCACTTGGACTTCTGAAGGTCCTGTAACTTCTCCAACAAGAAGGCTTTGTCTTTTCCCTCCTGGGAAAGAGGAACGAGTGAGAGACCAGAAGAGAAGAAGACGGAGCAAGAGAGAGTGATTGGGCATGCGAATCAATTCAGTATACAATTCAGTATCAATATCAGTTAAATCCTCAAGACAATCAGATGAATACCAAACGATTCACACTTCGCTGTGATAAGAGAGACAACCACTTCACACACAACCAAGTGTGAATCATTTGGGACTCATCTGATTCACACTTCGCTGTGATAAGAGACACAACCCCTTCAGACACGACAGCACCGACGAGCGGTACACAGTTACAGACCAGACAATTGACTATCACTCACATTAACAATCTGCTGTCTCAGTAGCGCGATAAGCAGCTTGCGTCCCTGAATGATCTGCCAGAAGATATATACGAAGACGCTGTGGGAAAGGAGGTCAATCATTGACATGCAGTACTCATGTACTGTAACTTCATGAAAGGTGAGCTCACGGATTGGTGCTTGGTTGGTGCTTGGTTTTGAGGACAACAGTCGTCAAATAAAACTTTTGATCTATTTTCCCGCATTGTTGTGAGGTCTGCCTCTATCACCCATCTTCCACCGTCCCGCCAGGCTAGGAAACGCGCCCCATTCTCCCAATCCCTTGAACGCCCCCCTCACAGCAGATCCAATTTACCTGAGTACTAATGTGCTGAGGCCACTCACCTGTGCCTCCCCCGCATCTCCTGACAGCCGTTATTTATGCCTGATCATTCACACCCCGTCCTTGTAAGGGTGTTGTTTGGTGTTTTGCAACTCTACTTGTACCTCTACCTGTTTTTCCTGTGGTTTTCCCTCATCTTAGATAAGTGTGAAGGTCCCTCTCGGTATCCTGACCCGTGCCTGACCACTTCTCTGGATTATCCTCTTCTGTACTTTGGCCTCTTGTCTACCATGATACCCAGTTACCAACCTTCTGCCTTCCCTTTGACTTGGTGCCAGCCTGCCCACTGATATATGCTTGTACTTTAAGACCTTGATAGGTCTTCTGACTTAAGAACAACGTCTACATTCTCTTCTTACACAAAACTTACTAACACAAACTGAACCCGACTTTAAAGTGAATGGTCAGGAGACGGCGGCAGAAAAGCGAAACCTTTTGAGCCCAGTTAACAGTAATACATAGTTCGTGAAACAAAAGTATTTTTTCCCGCTTTCTCTTCATGTTAACGCCGCCGTTAGGATCAGAGGTGAACTCACAGGACAATGAGCGTGATCAGGAAGTAGAATATCTCGCTCAGGATGACGTGCTGGTAGATCCAGATGGTCCACTGAGCCCCGGGAACGCCCTCCAGCCCGTTGACCCAAATCTGCACGGCGCTGAAGGTGGTGTTGAGGCCCCTGAAAGGCCCGCAACCATCTGAGGGGGGGAGACTGGGGTGTAGAGGGGAACGACCAAATGGTGGGTGAGTGGCTAAGGCCGAGTGAAGCCACCAACCCTCAATCAACCACTTTCTACCTGGAAGGTGTGTAATGTCACGCTTCTGAAGTCAACGGGATACAATCTCAACCCGAAACGAAACTGAACTGTCCTGAAGGACTCTGGGCTACCAGCAAATGTGAGGCACTGATGTCCTTTGGAACCAGGCGTCTCTGTCCAGATCTCTTGAGTCTGAACCACGCCAACCGGCCTTGGTGTCTTACAACCAACCGGACGACGCTGCGGATCCGGACGAGGCTACGCGCTGCGATCGACTCCTCGTATACGTACGTCCACACGGTGTAGGCCAGCACGGAGAGAGCCCCCACGAACGAGGGGAAGAAGAGGATGGCGATGAAGATGGTCTGCATCTGAGCTGCTCTACCGGCACGCCTAGGCGGCTGGCAATTCCGGGTGAGGCTCACCTAGAGGACACAGGTCACCGGGATTCAGAGAGCAAGGCGGTGAGGGAAACGGCGACAGAGAGACATAATGCCCAGAGTGACGAGCAGGTATTTAAACAACCTTTGACGATACGGGAGTAGTGGTCATTCACCTGCATGTTCCACAGGTATAACGTCATTTCACATTTGTCAACTTTGTGGCTTTGTTGCAGACTTAATGTTTCGCTTCCTGAGCATTTACTTCATGGAAACGTCTCTACGCCGCCACGATGTTTGAGAGGGTTTTGGAAAATTGTAGCCGCCATCGGTCCCATCCGTGGAAAGAAAGCAGTTCCATGAAACATGAATCAGCCCTTCAGGAGAGAGTAACGTGAGCCTGGTCGTCGTGTAGGAACCTACTATGTTGCCATGCGTCGAAACAACACGGCAACGATCGCCGTAACCCAAGTCAGCTGTTGTCCTATGTGGCTCGGGTGATTAGAGGCGGTGATGGCAATGGCCAAGTTCTAGACAATGGCAAGGTCTGGGGTTCAAATCCTGTTCACAACCTCGGCGTATCCCCTCAAAGCACTGTCTAACGTTACTACGTGGAGAGAACGGGGCACCTCCGTAACGCCCACTGACTGGGTACGACGTGTTCGGCCGAGGATGGCGTGTTTTCTATCCTTACCTTTTTCAGGTAGAACAGGGTGAAGAACTTGATGATCTGTATCACCGGGAGAAGTGGAGAGAAGTAGATTCCGATCCTGCCGTGGGACATTGAGTTCACACGTTAAACGATTTACAATCGATACCCGACACGCCTTTGCACATTTCCGTAGGACTTTGCTGTGTAGTTCTGTCCTGGGGTCACTGGAGCGGTGTGTTAGTGTCGGGTCTAAATGGGTGATGAAATATAGATGATGTAACACAAGTACCACGCTAGTGTCTGTGCGTAGATCAGGTCAAGGACGTTCCGGGCAATGTCAAACTCTGGCACGCCTAGGCTCGGAATGCATTTAGTTCCAATGACACTGCAGGGAAGGAAAAACACAGCGTAATTACAGTGCTGATTTGTGCTGTCCGTCACGTTTGGCTCTCGGGTGGACTTGAAGTGTGTTTCCGAAAGTGTGACTGACTTGCTCAAGAACTCTCCGAAGAAGGATCCCAACATCAGGAAGAGGAAATCAACTACGACCAGCCTGTATAAGGCTTGTCCCACGACGGACTCCCAACACTGGGAAATGGAGGAGAAAGAATAGGACCCACGTCCTGTTTAAGAGCATGTTGAACACACAGCATGGAAAACAGCTCTGCGGTTTGGAAGAACTCACTGCAGAGCTTTCGGCAACATCGTTCATCCAATAGTAGCACAGGATCCCCAGGATGGACATCTTGAGGATGACATTTCTAGAAACACAAAAGCCGCCCATAGCTTCAGTCTTTAAGTTACTTTGGCAATGTTAAGGAATTCCTGAGCATACTGTGTATTTAGCCCTAACCTAAGTATGATGGCGTAGACCTGCATGCGGGGGCTGGAGTAATGTTCTATCTTCCGAAACAGAGAGTAGAAGAGGGGGATGACCAGGTTCACCAGAGACACCATGAAGGGCAGGAGGAGAGTAGAGGCCTCGTCCAGGAGAGAGCCCGCCGACTGACTCGCCCGCTGGGAAAACCACACACACACACACACTGGAGTCAAGCTTTCATCCGTCAGTTCTATGGCTTTTGTAATGGTTATAGTCAGGATTCAGGGAGGGAAAGCAGATCCTAGGTAACTTTGACCAGAAGCAAAGTTGAGACAAACTACATTGAAACGAGATCACAGCTTTACCGAAATGATTTCGTTCATTTCTTTCGCAGCAATACCAGGACAATGAACTACAATCCCACTTTAACTATGATTATGTAGTAAAATCACAGCTTTACCAAAGTAACATAAGACTGTAAAATCACAGGGATCAGCGATGGCCTGGTAATAATAATATCGTGCAGACTAAGGCCTGTTTCGGCCCGTATGAAGTAATTCTAGCTTTGAATCCTGACATATGACGTCATTCTAAAGACAATACCTTGTGTAGCTGGACAATACGTCACGGTATTGACTGTAGGATAACCGCTCATATAATTTGTACACAAGGGCGTTGGCTTAAACGGCACTAATCCTGGTCACCTATTAAGGTTAAAGGGGAACGGTCACATGGTCTCCTTGCCTAAAGAAACACTGCACTTATCAAGGCCGCTTCACTCTGCAGCAGACATCCAGTATCACCAACAAACCACAATCCCCTCATCGCGGTTCGGGGTGAGCAGCCGGTCATTTCGCCAGGGAAACAAACCACTGTTCCGCCTGCTTCGCGGGCTACAATTTGCTTCGCGGGCTACAAGGGGTACCTGATTTTCATACTGGCACAGGAAGTAGATCCCGGCGCCACAGCCCGCGGCCACGCCCGTTGACAGGAGCCAGGTGCCCAGAAACACCGCGTAGTGCTTCAGCCGGTCGGACAGAGGCAGCCGGGCCACCTGGACCTCTTCTGACAGGGACTCCTGGAGGGGAACGGAAAGATGCTTCCAAGGTTTCAGAAACTTTATTTCGATTGTTCCCGTTAATGCTACTTTTCGAGGTTTGCTCCCCTGACACGGGTCCTATACGCGAGGACCCGAACTTCGAGACCCGGGAAACGGACCGGTGCGTAAACCGAGGTGCTGACCTTGAGCTGGACGCGCAGGTTGTTCTGGTGCTGCCGTACGGCTCTTTCGTGGTGCACACTGAAGTCCCAGCTACACAGGAGCTGCCAGGCGCCGCTGGAGGCGAAGTCTGCCAGGACAAACTTCTTTTTAAAGGACACGGCCATGCTGAGACAGAGAGAGAGAGAGACAGAGAGAGAGAGAGAGAGAGAGAGGCGAGTCTTCACAGTGCGTCATGACAGAACGGAACATTCTGTGCCTTCTGCCACTGATATCGGCGCGACTCGTTGGGGCCCGAATTCAAAATCAAACCGAAATGAATTCGGTTTGAAAAAGACGTCCGACTTTTCAAGAGCACATTTGGGGGGATCATAACAGGAATGGGTTGCCGATGCGCTGGATAACGCGTACGTAACCGCGGTGGGCTTCCGGCGGCGTGGCCGTATGACGGCGCTACGGCGGTTCCGCCAACGGACCTGCATATGAGAGCCGCTCCGCACGACACCATGTAGGCCGCTGTGGTGAAGAAGTAGGCCAGCTGCATGTTGTACACAGGCCTGCCCTCCGCCCCCTGGGTTCCGTTAGTGTAGGCCCCGTAGTACAGCACGGTGTGGTGGAAATAACCCTGCAGGGGCCACACAGACACATGTAACGGACACCGGAAACCCTCGATCGGTAAAAAGCGCCGACGACCAAACGGTAGAACCGCGGAACCCGACAAACGATGCGCACCGCTCCCGTCAGTATCTCCAGGCCGTTGAACTTGACCCCGGCTGGGACGGCCGGCGCGGGGTCGCGGATCAGCTGGGGCACGGTGACGAAGCCGAAGTTCACCAGGAAGGAGAAGACGTTGAACAACAGCAGCCATTTTAGGAACTTGAAGTAGGAAAGGACTCCGGTGCCAAATGTTCCCCCGACCTCCTTCATGGTTCCCTGCCACAGTTCCAGGGTCTGCCTGGCTAACGTCATGTTAGCACCACACCTGCGGAAAGACTGCGGGAGACAGGCGTGAAAAACAGCGAGGGGTCTGGTTTTACTACAACCCGTCGTAGCTCTCGTGGTTTAGCGGCCATAAAATCTAACTTGTGAACATGTCAATACCGGATGGATGTTGTAGGGCACACAGAAACATGAACTAATAGGAAAGGGAAAACATTGTTCATTAGGGCTTGAAAGCAGAACACACAGGGACGCAACACGTCAGTATGTCAAACCGCTCACCAGTAAGATAGTCTCTGAACAGTCTGCAAAGCAATTCCGTTGCCTGGACTTTTTGATGGATTTAAACACCAACACTTGGCCCCTAGGAAATAATAACAGCAAACACAACACACTTATTCCAGTCTGACGGGGTTGTGAACCGTAGTATGAAGTCATGCGTATCACAGTGTTATCTGTCCATAGGACATATAAGCTGTTAAAGTTTTACAGTAGTCCTGGCTACTCCACGCAAAGTGAGCGGTGGAAAGTCTGGACTCTGTTTACTCTCGCAATTACGGTAAACCCATGTTCCTTATACTTATTCCGTAAAAGGGTGTGTGTGTGTTGTAAAATAATAAGATTTCTTCTAATTAGTGTAGGAAAGGAGATTGTTCTGTTAAGAAAAGCAGCAAACACAGCAACTGGAACGACAACACCTGTCTCCCTCTGGTATCATTACAGCCAGTTTGTTAGCCAGCTGTAACTTACCAAGTGAAAATGTTAACCCATTAGTCATCATTAGTAAATCAGAAACAAAAAGGTTCATTAATAACAGTAATAATATTTACAAGACCTCTGTGCTATGGCAATGAAAGCATTCAAATGTGTTGGTATGAAATGGAAAACGTCGAGGGGGTCAAAGCAAAGGATCTGCCCTTTTTGACCGGGACTACGAAGCAGTTACGGTGCCTTGCTTAAGGGCAAAATGACACATTCATTTGTTGGCTCTGGGATTCAAACTAGCATATTTTTGGTTACTGGCCTTAAACCACCTGCTTGTGGTGTGTGTGTTTTTGTGTGTGTGTAAATGTGTCTGTGTGTGTGTTTTTTATAGTGTGTGTGCATGACTTGTCCCACCAATAATATAACACTGCAAGATACCTCCATACTCCATACCTGCATATCCTCAGTGACCCACCTAACCTTGTGCAAACATATTAGGTACATTCTATTTTTACTACCCCTAGTAAAACAAATGACTAACCTTTGACCTGGATGGGCAGAGGAAGTAAAAATACCTGATGTGCTTCTTGTCATTGAAGCTCATTGGAAGGTCTCGGATTGCCTTGATCCGGTCCCTTGTTGACATGGCGACAAGTTCTTTGATCGTGTTCTCTTCCTCTGCAGGACAAAGACATGATAGAACAAATCCATAATGAGGTCATACATAAAGGAGCCATAGGGTGTACAAATACACATGCTTTATACATTTCTACAGACAGAATGGATGGTGTGGCATTCTGAACCATGGCTGTTCCTCAGGAACACACCATCAGTTACTACATTTCTACAGACAGAATGGATGGTGTGGCATTCTGAACCATGGCTGTTCCTCAGGAACACACCATCAGTGACTACATTTCTACAGACAGAATGGAAGGTGTGGCATTCTGAACCATGGCTGTTCCTCAGGAACACACCATCAGTGACTACATTTCTACAGACAGAATGGATGGTGTGGCATTCTGAACCATGGCTGTTCCTCAGGAACACACGATCAGTGACTACATTTCTACAGACAGAACTGAAGGTGTGGCATTCTGAACCATGGCTGTTCCTCAGGAACACACCATCAGTGACAACATTTCTACAGACAGAACGGATGGTGTGGCATCCGTTCTGTCTGTAGACAGACAGACAGACAGACAGAACGGATGGTGTGGCATTCTGAACCATGGCTGTTCCTCAGGAATAACACCATCAGTGACTGAATTTCTACAGACAGAACGGATGGTGTGGCATTCTGAACCATGGCTGTTCCTCAGGAACACACCATCAGTGACTACATTTCTACAGGTGTGCTCCGGACTCCCCCCTCCTTCCTCCTCACCGTTTTCCATTTCATTCCTGACGTCTTCCTCAGACAAGCCCAGATTGCCCAGAGCAGCCTCTCCTACGGGGAACAGGCTCTTCCTCCTTAAACCCCTGAATCTCATTGAAACGTGACCTGAAGGGACGAGAGGACATCACATAAACCGCAGTCAACCGCCTCCATGAGAAATCTTAACAGAAAAAAACCAACAACAAACGATGTGCCACATATTATCGCTGCACAACGCGGGATACATAATACATACTAAACTAATAAAAAGTACTGCACTTTCCATGGATTGATTATTTTTAGACCATGTCCACACATTGACTGGGCAATCACAATGAATATCCATGATTATGAGGCCTTGATATCCTTTATAGCGTGGACGGGGGCAAAGGACAGGGGAAAGGATCAGATAGTAGAGCTCATTGTTTTCGCATAAATAAAGATTCACTTTTCTTTTTTTTTTATTAATGTATACAAGTAATGGACACTCAGTATCTAATTAATTTCTGTTATTTTATGTATGTTAACTATGTGAAACCTGTGTTTGTGAGTAAATATAATTTTGTTCTCAAAGTTCATGGCCAAACTACTTCTCATCAAAGTGCAAAAAGAACTTTCTTATTATGGGTAGTTAATTCCATTTCACCTAGAAGGAGCTCGAGAAACGTATTTTCTGCTGTGTTATCTCAAAAGATACTGCTAGCTGTTAACACAATTCCATTGTTATCAGATCTATTTTTCCCCTGACAATTTCCTTGTGCTTCCTACCTAATCTCCGGAAATGTTTAACTAGTGACTGAATGTTTAATAAATAATCCAAACATTGTTTTCGAGAGTTAGA
>JACXGK010009706.1:0-13733 GCA_016801125.1 Novumbra hubbsi
GGAGGAGGGTGGATGAAGATTAGACCTGGAGGAGGGTGGATGAAGATTAGACCAGGAGGAGGGTGGATGAAGATTAGACCAGGAGGAGGGTGGGTGAAGATTAGACGAGGAGGAGGGTGGATGAAGATTAGACAGGAGGAGGTGGACGAGCAGAAGATGGATAATTCCTCTCAGATGGATTGATTCTGTATCTGTGCCCTCCCATTGCATACTGGTAATCCTCTCAGGGGGCTGTGGGAGATTGTAGACTGTAAAAGAGTTAATCCTTCTCTAGTAACCAATATTAATACCCTCTAATTGGTTCCCAGTTTGACTTCATTTTCTGAGGACAGTCTTTCCATATAGAAAGCTTTACTAACACAGGCATTTGGACTACTATAGGATGACATTTCCCTTACGTTTCTACTGTAAATGAACATGTGCCAAAACAGCTCATACTATATGACCGCTTCCTCTACACACAGTGATCAGTTTCACAGATCCAATCCCTTGAACACGGTAAGATGTAACTGAACATGTTGCCATCCACTGACATGTGCCCGCTCAACACCTGTCACATTGACTTTTACCCCCTGAACCCTTATCACTCTGACCCTCATCAACACTGACAACTGTCACACTCTGAACACATGCAACACTCATTATTGTTCTATTGACACTCTAAAAACATGCAACACTCATTAGTTTTCTATTTACACTCTAGTTAACTTTCCCTCCCCACATACACAACGCCACACTCTCTGCTATAAACAATTTTTTTCATCTCTTTAAGGAGAGTACTCCCTCTAACAGTGCTCCTCCATCTGCTACTCCTGTAGATACTGGGTGCTCCTCTGGGCACACCTCAAGTGCACACTTCATTCTGTTGAAACTCAGTTCGCTTTGCTGCTGCCACTTTTGCCACAACCCTCTCTATGTTTTTCTGAGCGGTTTTAAGTGGTTCAGTGTACCGCCCCTCAATCAACGTTCTCAATCAACGTACCTGCTCAAATAACAGTTCGATTTAACTAAACACATCTAAACCACTACTGACTGTTATACACAAATGTTTGTGTTCCATTAATTAGTCTTTAATGCATCGAAACAGCCGCCAGTAACAACAGATTGATTGATGCGTCGGGTGTCTCTGTGAGACAGTGACAATGTTATTCACCTCCCGCCAGTCTCCACAGTAACTCGGGTTATGCTTCGGTCCCGACTGTGGTGCAAACTTGCCGAAAGCATCATCATAGTCACAGCAACGCCGTCAAGTTCCGGCCCTTTCCAGAGGCATACACAACCCCCACGATCCCCCCGGCCAGCTGTGTATCAGGGGGACCTCGTAACGGGAGACATCTTAAGGAGCTTTCTTCAGAGCAGGCAAGGGAAAAGGGTGGAGGGAAGAAAAGAAATCAGCATAATCCACAGAAGAAGCTTTGGGAAAAACACAAGCAGCACCAGAGGGCAGGGAAAGGGTGAGCCAGGCCACACGGCCCGCAAAGCCGCTCGTCCCCAGTCCCCCCCCTTGGGTGTCCCCTGCCCCTTGGGTGTCCCCTGCCCCCTGGGTGTTCCCAGTCCCTCCCCTTGGGTGTCCCCAGTCCCTCCCCTTGGGTGTCCCCAGCCCCTCACCATGGTTGTCCCCAGTCCCTCCCCTTGGGTGTCCCCAGTCCCTCCCCTTGGGTGTCCCCAGCCCCTCACCATGGTTGTCCCCAGTCCCTCCCCTTGGGTGTCCCCTGTCCCTCCCCTTGGGTGTCCCCCTCCCCTTGGGTGTCCCCCTCCCCTTGGGTGTCCCCAGTCCCTCCCCTTGGGTGTCCCCAGCCCCTCCCCTTGGGTGTCCCCAGCCCCTCGGGCGTGTGTGTGTGTGTCCCCTAATTCCCTGAACAAGACTGAAGTAGGATGAACACTGAGATTAATGGCAGCGTATTATTTTGAGGAAAGCGAGTAGATTTCGAGAGGCCCTTAAGGATGACTTCCAGTTTGTCACCGAGGGAAACAGGAGACCCAAAACCAACAGGTGGGCTGGTGTGTGTTTGAGGTGTGTGTGTGTGTGTGTGTGCCCGCTCCAGCCCAGAGATAACAGGGTGGTGTGGCGAATTGAGACTGACGGAGTACATCCTACCTCACCATGATAATGCAAAGCTGCGGCTCACACTGGAGGGTGGCATACTGCATGACACGCACACACACACACACACACACAGTTATGATTCTTCCTAGCATGATGCTAGTAGGGGATTTGTACTGAACTGAAAGCCCACACAGCCACTGGGAAAGGGATTAGCGGTATGGTAAAGGCATCCATATCAGCTGCACACAGAGATGGGGATTCAGCTCTGAGGACTGTGGCATGACACAGCATGTCCTCAGTGTGTGGTGTCCCCGGTTGGTTCCACCGTCCACCAAACCACGGTCGAGGTTCTACCACCCGCAAAACCACGGTCGAGATTCTACCAACCCGCAAAACCACGGTTTAGGTTCTACCACCAACCAAACCACGGTCGAGGTTCTACCACCAACCAAACCACGGTCGAGGTTCTACAATCCACCAAACTACGGTCAATGTTCCACCTATTCACATGACTGATCATTACTACACTTGCTAATACATGTATCAAAGGTTAACATGAAGTGAAAACCTTCTTAAACCCATAATGTGGAACTAGACAAGGGTCAGCAGAGGGTCAAAGGGTCACAGCCTACCACTATTGTATTCAGCTGCCTACACAGTACTCAGTGTAGGTACTCAGTGTCTGTCAGACCTACACACACTCTTTGCCTTCAGGGCTACATTTGCTAAATCTAAGGGACGAAACAGGCGGATGAGGGGGCCGCATTGCCCTACGGTTCTGAACTCAATCGTCCACTTCATCCTCTTCCCTGTTCTCATCCATTTTATTGTTAATAAATTCTCTTTCTGTCGGGTTTTTACTGACCATTAATCCGTTCATTTAGTAAGGAGACACATTAACACCTGGACACCAATGCTCTCAGTGTCAATCTCAGTCTCAATGTCAGTGTCAATCTCAGTCTCAATGAGGATTTGCTCTCTCAGGTAATAGTTTTCTTCTAAAGGTATTTCAACTATTTTCCTACACCTTGCAGATCGCAGGGTGGTTCTGCAGAATAGTGGACAGTCAAGGTTAATCCAGTTCATATCAGATGTTGATGGAAAAACATCTTATGAGGTCTGTCTGGAGACATTCCAGGCTTTTATCGCCTCAAATATCTTAGCGCCTGTATGTCATCCTCTACAGCACAATAACTGCGGGGTAGACAAAAACATTCCCCAAAGTATCCGAATGCCATTGTAAAATCCCCTTTTATGATATTTCCTATATCCCTGGAAAAACATCTGTCTGGTAAACAAGATCGTTTCCAGTGATAAATGCCAGGTTCACCCGATTGTCGTGTTGTGTGTCCCGGGGGAAAATCACGACGTGTTGCCTGAAATGACATCACTGCACACACGCCTCGAAATGGTGTCATCGCTTTTCACATTAACACATGGACATTACACAAGTAGCTATTGAATTGTAGGCCAGGGAATTGAGGAAGCTTGTCCGGTGGATGGAAATCTGCATAAAAGAGGACAAATTACAGAGGCACTTCTGAAATAACACAGCACAAGAAAGCCTGTTTATTTCCCATTGTTGAGACTGGAAATTAGAAAGAATAAATCTTCAGGGACACCTCATCTGCGGCTGAGTCATTTTCTCCATGCTCTCATCTCGAGGGCATCATCTGCGCCTTCTACCATGGCTGTATGAAACTTTGTGCTGCTACTGAGTTCATCCCAAATGGAATCCTTTTCCCTAGATAATGCGCTTCCTGTACTGCTACTTTTTTGATAGAGTCCATACTAAAACGGGCGCGTGCACACACACACATAAGCATCACTGCAGAACCAAGTAACTACCTGGAATACAGAGGGAAGAAAGCCAAAGCACATAAACTCCCTCCCGATCTGCAGAACTGTTCCAATGAAATACTCCCTGATTGTCTACTAAAAATTGTCCAACATCACTGGCCTGATTTTGACTCAAATTGACAGTATGACAAGTAATTGTTAACATGTTAACTTTTCCAGGTCACACCTCTCTGCTTTTTGACCTAAGTAACAATGTACAACAATTCCCCACAAATCCAGTGTTTGCGAGGACGGTGAAAGTGTTGACATTTGTCTTGATGCGTCCTAAGTGGAACACTGTTGTCACTTCTGTCAAAAACAACCATATGATACTACATTAATTATACAGACATCTATCAGATACTACACACATTATACAGACATTGTTAAGATATTAGATACTAGACAGATTAAACAGACAGACAGTTATCAGATACTAGACAGGTTAAACAGACAGTTATCAGATACTAGACAGGTTATACAGACAGACAGTTATCCTATACTTGACAGGTTAAACAGACAGTTATCAGATACTGGACAGGTACAAAACAGACAGACAGAAATCAGATACTAGACAGGTTATACAGACAGACAGTTATCAGATACTAGACAGGTTATACAGACAGACAGTTATCAGATACTAGACAGGTTAAACAGACAGACAGAAATCAGATACTAGACAGGTTATACAGCCCTCTTGCCTCCACTTCCCCTTCATCTCTATACTGCTCTAATCTGCTCCTGGGTCAATGGCCACTAATAGGCATAGATAACCCAGTGCATTTAACACCAACTAGGTGACAAACAGTATGGTGTCCATGCGTGTGTGTGTGTTTGTACATGGCATTATCCCCTACCTCTTAGCAACAGAGGAGATCGGTGCACTCCAGCATCATCATGATAATGTTGCACATGATGTCATGCTACAAATGCAGTCAGACAGTCAGTGTCCTGAAACTCCCCCTATTACTTATGTGACTGGTTTGCAAAACTCAATTGTTTTATTTGAATGAGAGTGTGTATTTATAGTATGGGACAATAAAACTCATTTAGATGATCATTTAGAGAATGATCCTCTTAAATATATCTATACACTGTACATATTATAGATTTAAAATGTATTTTCAAGTGGGTTTACGGAAAGAAAGCAGGAAGTCTCCAGAAAATGGGACAGGAGAAATGTTGCCAGAAATAAATAGGGTCCCTGCCAGAAAAACTTTGAATTTCACTGCCCGATGTAGAGCACTACATTTGATCAGAGACTTGTGTGCCCTCTGACCTATTGGTCCTTGTTAAAAGGTGTGAACTACAAAAGGTTCCATTTGGGAAACAGACAAATATTTATAAAGAAATCCTCCATAATGAACACTGGATTTGTGATGCATAACTTCAACATTGCCTGTAATAAAACAGGTATCCCATCATGTGAGTTGTACCTTAATCCCCATAGACTCTTAAGAGAATGATATGGAGAAAACTGTTTAAAATATCTTTACTATTCAATGGGGATATACAATGGCTATATATTAGCAGCAGAGTTGGCAAAAATATCTAGGAGGAAGCATTGTTAGGATCTTCAGCTCTCCCAAATCCATTGGGAGTTGACGCGTTGAGACAGGACCATAGATACTATTGGATTTGATGATATTGGAGAAGGGAGAAAAAGGAAATGAAAAAAACAAACATGTATTCAGCACTTTGGATAGGACCTTTAGAAAATTGTTTCGTTTAATGTACAGCAGTATCAATCGAAATATGTCTAGGTAGAAAAGCCTTTCAAATATAGTAATAATATAGTAAAGGATGTCTACTTCTATCTCTGCTGTCCTGCTTTTAAAGAACCGTCACACTTTTGTGTTCTACGTTCTATTTCCGCTATATAACGTGAAACTCACGCTTGACCAGAGGTCCGCAGTAGGGCTCAAGACATGGGTTTGTTTACCTGCAATTAAACTCACTGGTAAACTTTACCTGGTAACAAACACGTCTCTCACAATCAAACAAGTGTAGCTGCTGGTCTTTGCATCATTTTTTACATGCCCAGGTGAAATGTTTTTCGTTGTTTCCCAACATAATCTTTTTTTTTTATTAGGTCACAGGTCACACGTCACACGTCATTGGTAATTCCATACACACTGAGCAAGACATCGTCTTTAGACTTTAGTGTCCACGAGGAGTGTCTGTCAGGAATTTGTGACACCATACTTTGGGAAGGTAGAGAGAGACAATTAAAACATTCACCCGTTTACACTGTACAATTATTATTCTTTTTTTTTTTTATCTCTGACGCAAATCTGGCCACAAGTTTCGTTCATCGAGACAAAACAATTGTAGTGTAAAACGCCTCTAATCGTTTCAAATTGACTCCTGGCGGGTACTGATCTCATTAGCATCACACACATCTTTCTCCGGGTCACCAAGGAGCTAAGGGCTTTAGAGGCTACAACATTAAGCAACAAAGATGATTAGCGTACAAGGCTTTGATTGGTTGCCTCTGACCTCTATTGGAATGAAGGGGGTGGAACAAGGACTAGGAAGCTAGAGGTGTTCTAAAGTGGTCCAACAGGGGTTATGAGAACATCATCCATGATCTGTTTGACACACTCCCATCCAGTGGGTTCAGACATGCAGTGCTTTAACTTAGCAAATAGGCCAAAACAAAGGCTGATCTGACTTAACTTTTCACATTTTTATGTATTTATTTACATCATTTGTGGAGGAGATAAAACAGGCGTTTGGCTTGCTGTGTTTCAGTGAAAACTAACATCCTCACTGCGGAGAAGACCTATTACGCTGCATGCTCAAACAGCAGATGGTCTGAGTCTGATCTGAAAGCTGTGTGGATTTAGATGATAATGTCATCTTAATCCATGGGTGACTTACTGAGAAAACCATTGCAAAAGGTGTGGTGTGCCCCCCCCCCCCCCCAGAGTGCCGTTCCAACACAGCTGGATGTCAGAGCGCAAGACATCTGGTTGTTTTTGGCTTCCCGTTACATATTCCCCCGAGCGTAGGAATGGAATCCCCGGGGAGATCTGAACCTTTGGGATGCAACGTCAAGTCTCCCTTCCATCTCCCACAAAAGCCCAGTAATGATGGGTCCAGACCGAACCATGGCCATGGTGTGGGGTCGTCCTGGGCACCCCGGGGGAACTGGTCCGGCCACATTAGGCACCCCGCATTGACTGACCACTTGTAAAGTGTTTCGGAAGGATCCGCTGATGGGAGACCCCTGACTTCATGTAGGTGCCAGTGTGTCACTAAAGGCGAGCCCGGGGTTCAGTGTGTCACTAAAGCCGAGCCCGGGGTTTAGTGTGTCACTAAAGCCGAGCCCGGTGTTCAGTGTGTCACGGCAGGCCATGACCGGGAGGGATGTACTGTCCTGTCCTGCCCTGGTCAGGACTTGGAGAGATTAGGACTTGCAGGGAATTTCCTTTCTGGTTGTGGGCTGTACATATTAAAGGCTCTGGTCCACTATCGAACAGGTGTTTGTTTTAATTCGTAGTTTCAACCAACTCCCTGGATGAAGCCAGCCGTATGACAGGTGGTATAATTTCGTAAGTGTATAAAAGGGTCAGCTGATGCTTGTCAATATTGTAGGTAGGTTCATCTGGGGTTTGTCTGTCCGTCTGCCTCACTGTCTGTCCGTATGCCTCACTGTCTGTCCATACAGACGGATTAACCACAATTACAGTAGCTAAAAAACCCTGGTATCAACTTTGAACAGGACAATTACGTTACATTCTATAACGAACAATTCCTGAGGTTGACATCGAAAGTAGTGCCGAATACTGTTTTGGTTTGCTCGCTACTGAAGCTCTGGAAATTCAGCTATTCTGTGTGAATCCTACCAACACAAAACAAACGGACTGGATAAACCTCACGTTAGCTACGTGCATTGAGTGCCTTTCAGACGGAATACACGAAAAGTCACCTTGCCAGCTAAGAAACACTATATACATAGCATTGCAAGCTTCTCTGATTTGACTCGAATTCAAACAGCTGCAAACACTGGAGAAAAAAAACGTTCGGAACGAATGCATGAGCACTGCAAATTAGAAATCTTGACGGATATATGATGGAGACATGAAAAATTATCAGCACACACACACGCACGCAAAAAATCAGCCACCTCCACTGCACTGGTGCTGTCACACGAGAACCGGGAATAATTCACCTTTTTAAATGTCAGCACTTTCCGTATTATTCCATACCGACTAGAACTCACAGGTTCATGGCGTACACACGTACACGCACACATATGCCCACCAGAACACAAACATACACCTGAACAAGCACACAGTAGCCTAATAGACTAACCGGAAGATTTAGAAAATACGAGCAACCCGTACCTTTGTTCACTCTCCGGAGTATTTGACATCGACATTTAAATGAAACGGCTATCATAATAGCATATCTCAGTGCGCGCAGGTACGGTGCTTGTCCCAGAGCTCTGCCGGTGGTTTAGCGGTGTATTCAGCGCACGGGCATCTGTATTCCACGCACATAGCAAGAGACCGAGAGCTTGTCCCACCGGAGGAGTACGGTTCCCGTAGCTCACACTTCTTCGCGAGCCGTTACTGGCAGTGTAACACTAACGGCAGATGAAGGCATCTAAAGCCTGCAGCACACAGGTGATGTAGCCTACTCCGTTTCATTCATCACAAATCCGTTCCGAGATTACCTTACTACTTTTCAGCAACACAACATATTTTATCTCCATCGGTTTACAAAAAATATACATATATTCATCCTTGAAATTGAACTAAAAAGCTTGCCCACGATGACGACCGATGGCGAGCAGAGCCTCGCGCTGTACAAAAAAGGAGGCGAATACGCGCATACACAGCGCCCAATCCAAAATCACCATCCGTTCCGTCGCGGAGCGGCTCACGGAGGTTTTGCCTGAACCTACTACGATGTGCGGAGACGAGGGGAGTGTAGTGGGTGTTCAACTCGCAGGGCGCAGGCTAGCTGCCGGCCGGAAGGCTTCTAGGCGGACTAATAGCAGGGTTCGAGAGTCAATTTGCTTTGTTTTACATCAATTGGTGTTCATTTTATCCGATTCCCTATCCAAAGCAAGGTGGAGGATATCAGGTGCTCTTCTTTATTATGTTACGTAACCAAGCGGTGGATGCGCCGTTCCGTTGTAATCCGCACAGTAGCCTACACGACGATGATGTGCGGTCAGACATGGATAAACCGAAGCGGTATCGTGGGAATGGTCAACTCAAATAAACGTCTATCAGACGCTTTTGGATGGGTGAGGGGGATATGCCGTGGATGCTGAAATGCTTTTCTACTACTTTCTCAGTAGTGTAGAAGAATGTGAAAAACATACTACCATAATAACATCTTTCTCCCTATGTCTTATACATATCTCCCCTCTCTCTGGCGTACATGTACATATGTATGTGTTTGTTTGTGCATTAGTGTGATAAATAAACATCGGAACGATATGAGTCTGTACAATCTGTCTATCGGTCTGTTATGAAGATAAACCCTCAAGAACACCAGGCAGGGAGGAAGAGAGTGGCCGTGAAAGAGAGACGAGAGAACAAATGGTGAAGAGACCAAGAGAAAAGGAAAGAGAGAGAGAGGGAAACAAATAAGTAGGGAAGGAGAGGGAGATGAGGAGAGAGAGAAAGCAGAATAGGAAGGGAAGTAGAGGGAGATAGAACCGCATTTGAGCAGCCAATCGCAGCCCCCCAAATGCAATTAGTACTCCTCATTTTCTCTCTCCTTCTCTGCATCCTCCATTACCCAGCAGAGCTCTCGACAAAATTGAATAAACTCACACATTTACATTTTGGTCTTCGCAGGGGGATGTGGGGGGGGGGGGGGTGAAAAATGACTTGGCTTCATTCCCGAAAGTAAAAAAAAAAAGAAGACTTGTCCTTAACAATTCTGGAGATATCAATTATGATCCCTTGCTTTCGGTTGTGGTTGGCTCAGAAATGATATGATATCATGTGGTTGTGGAACTCTGGAGTGTATGTCAATAATTAAGACCTTACATTTCAAACAAGTTTACATGAACCATTATACAAAAATACCCCTAGTTGTGTGAGTCTGAATATCCACCCATGTGGAGAATACGGTGGAGGAGTCTGGTATTCTGTATTCCTTAGCCATGCTGGCCTGTGTGCCATGGCTCATTACCAATCCTTTGAGCTACTGGCCCGCATCAGATCTCCCCCAGCCAGTATCGGGCATTGAGGTCAGAAACCCTCGTGGCCAGCTGGTATTTGTTGGGTCCGTGCAGTATGGGGTTAGTCAAGTGTGTGTCTGTGGAAATGTGTAAGCCTGTAACAAACAGTGAGGATTAGGACTAAGCAGGATATTTTACTTTTTGTTTCTACTTAGTTTTGTATTGTTGTTAACTAGATTCAGCTGTGGGCCGGTCTTTGCACATTCTATAACTATATTCAGACGTGGGCCAGTCTTTGCACATTCTATAACTAGATTCAGCTGTGGGCCGGTCTTTGCACATTCTATAACTAGATTCAGCTGTGGGCCGGTCTTTGCATTTTTGGCAACCAAATTCAGCTGTGGGCCAGTATTTGCATCGTTGGTAACTAGATTCAGCTGTGGGCCAGTCTTTGCATATTTATTAACTAGATTCAGCCGTGGGCCAGTCTTTGCATACTTAGTAACTAGATTCAGCTGTGGGCCAGTCTTTGCATACTTATTAACTAGATTCAGCTGTGGGCTAGTCTTGGCATACTTAGTAACTAGATTCAGCTGTGGGCCAGTCTTTGCATACATAGTAACTAGATTCAGCTTTAGTCTTTGCATCTTTCAAATTGGAACAGATTTAATCTATTTCATAATTGAAGTCACAAAGCAACATGTTTTGGGGTGAAACTTTCCTTTGTATTTCTCTCACGTAAAAATACAAAAAAGGAAAGAAAGAACATAGCTTGCAGGCCTGTTCTGGTTCATGGTGCTCCTGTAGTTCCTCCTCGCTCACTGTGAACGGGAATAGAATGGGCGTTTAGAAGGGGAGAAACAGAAACCCAAACGCTAACTGAACATGGCTCAGTGACAGTTTTACTTTGCGGCGTTCACTTTGTATTCCAGGCTATGAGACAAAGCCAGACAAAATCCAGCCTCAGGACCGGAGAGGAGAGGAAATGAGAAGTGCATTAGTACATTAGCTGCAGAAGTGAAGAGGAAGGAGCTGTCAGACAGAGAGGGGGGGAGAGAGAGAGCGAGATGCAGCACGAGAAAGATAACCGAGAACAAGAGACACGAATTGAGAGAGGCAGATATTACCTCACCCAAAAACCCACCTAAACAAGTTGATGAGAGAACTAACGAATATTCGGGACAAATAAACCTACATTTTGCATGTTATGCAACAATATTGTATGCTGGGATATTATGGAAAAAGCAATCCTGGAAATTAATCTTTATAGGGGATGTCAATGAACGTCCCTGGCTAATAAACCACTCAGAACAAGGCCATTCCAGCAACAGCAGCAGTGAACCACAGATCCACAAACTCAGTCCAGGACCCACTGATGCTTTAATTAACATCGCCCCACTTGCCTGACAGAGCAGCTCATATCAAACATGTCATTCCCCTCTTATATTCTTCACTCCTAGAGGAGTGCAAGGCAACATTAAAATGCTAACACACACACACACTGTGTGAAACTTGACACCAGCGACGGCAATCAATAGCAGGAAATTGCTAGGTGAATGGTGTAGAATTCTGATTGCATTATTATTGTACGAGTATGTTTTGTTACAGGTCTCTCTCACGCTCTGTCAACCTCAGGAATGTGTGAGCTGACCATTGGGCGAGGGTGTGTTGATAGTAGAGGGGTCTCTGGGTTACAGAATGAATACACGGTGTCGGGTGGACACACCTATCTTGTATATATTTGCGAGAATGACCATCTAATGATGAGATAATGTACGGACCATTCGGGAAGACAACCTTGCAGCACTTCCAATGAATAAGGGAATGCATCTCTCCCTTGACTTGACCAGGTACCATTTCTCCACTATAAGTAACTGCTAGAATCTTACAATAGAAAATAAATAGCTCGGGAGGAAGAAAGACACGAGAGACACACTCCCTCTTTCCCTCAGAGGAAGAGACACTACGAGGGACCGAGTGGGTGAGCAGAGGTCGAAGACAGAGAGACACACTCCCTCTTTCCCTCAGAGGAAGAGACACTACGAGGGACCGAGTGGGTGAGCAGAGGTCGAAGACAGAGAGAGAAACAGGATCGGGTGTAGAGATTATGAAGTAGAGATGGAGGCTAGGGACGGAGGTATAAATGAATGTGTCATGTCAAAGTGGCAGAGAGGGTGTGGATTCTGTTATTACAGGTTTTCTCAATCGCTTTGGCGGAAATCTCCAATGAGAATCATTTCTTTCAAAACAACAAGCTTAAATCTCCAAACAATTAGTATCTTGCTCACACCAGATTCGTATTTGTTATTCATTAAAGCAATTTGCAAGTGTTTTGGCAAATTTGTTCGAAAAAGTAAGTAGAATTGCCTAAAATGTGCACAATACCTACATGCACATGGCTGATCAAACCTATGACGTTATATGTAGGAAATATGCACAAACTGTGACTTTCTTAATGTTTTATTTAAAACAATCTGTACATTTTATTTGTCACTTTAACAGTATGGACTTTGTGTGAAGTTTCGTTTAAGGTGATAAAAACTGTCAAATGTGCGTAAGTCCACGTAGGCTGAATACTCAATTTGATTAAGATAGAGGAAGCAAGAGGGAAAGGAATGTTGGTAGAGCAAGGGGGAGAGAATACCAGCAAGAGGGAAAGGGATGTTGGTAGAGCAAGGGGGAGAGAATACCAGCAAGAGGGAAAGGGATGTTGGTAGAGCAAGGGGGTGAGAATACCAGGAAGAGGGAACCAAGACAGGAGAAAAGAACCCTAGAAATGGACTAGGTGCTCTCAAGTCCATGTTTTTGTGACTTTGCATAATTAGCACTGAACACCAGTTTGCCACTTCTGCTCCAAAGTGTATTCAAATGGCCCTGTCCCAAATGACAGCCTTATTTTCTATACCGTGCACGTCTTCTGGCCAAAGCCCCTAAGGTGCACTAATAGGGCACGGGGTGCGTTTGATACACTACCATTGCTGCATTAGTCAGCAATGCAGTAACGCGGCCTCGAGGAGAGCAAGTATGACACCAGCAGCCCCTGGTGGTAAGTTAGGGGCAGTACATCTTGTCCGTGGAACTAAGCGTTACAGACTTATTTAATAGTATTTCACAGACTGTGGTCCAGTCCATCTACTGAGGACTCACTCTTTGCATGCACTTCATCTACCGACCAACACATTCAGTGGATGTATTCATTTGTAGAAATGTTTGTTGTTGGGGTGGAGTCCTCTCTTTTTGAAGGATTCAGCACCCCAAAAGAGGTTTACTTGTGGAACGTAAAACGTTCTGGTACAGCGACGTGATGTCACACAATGCAAATGTGCTACCGCAATACAAATAGTGCAGCACAATGCAAATCAGATGTGGTCTTCCGTGCCTGTGAATGTGTGTTTCCATCAAATTCCAGGGCTTCCCTTGCAGAAATAATACGCTTTGGGACGTATTGGGCTAACGCACACACACACCTGGGGGAGGGTGGTGGTCTGGGAGGAGAGGGGAGGGTCTGGGAAGAGGGGGAGGGTACACACTAACCAATGGCTACCCTGTTTTTCACTTCACTTGGTCTATCGAGATGATGGACAGAGATGGAGTGCAGGGGCGTATATAGTCAGAAGGGGAGAAAAACTAGGATGAAAACGGGAGGGACGGGGAGTAAAAGAAGAGAGAGAGAGAAAGAGAGATGAGGGAAAGAAA
>JACXGK010009707.1:0-19375 GCA_016801125.1 Novumbra hubbsi
ACTTAAATCAAGAAGCCTTAAATGTTACATCCAGAGATTAAACGAGGGTACATCCAAATTACAGCCCTCTTTCAATCTCTATGGAATTACCTGGGAGGTTCCTTTGGTTGGACGTTACCCAAACATGTTCCGCACAACTGTCAGACGTCACGTTCACGTATATTTGGCGACGTGGAAATATGGTAGAAGAGAACTTGTAAAGCTAATATTGCTTACAAAATTTTCTTCGTTAAGTGAATTGCTATTACCTTCTGAAGTCTGTGTCCAATCTTCACAACACTAAGTACCTGGGAAGAATACGAGGTAGGTGCGACAAGACAAGCTAACTGTGTAATGTACTAGCCTGGGCTATTTCGCTAAGTAGGTTAGCATATCATATTGAGTAGATGTTAGCCATCAAGACAGCCTCTTACTCAGTTAATTACATTAGCTAGTTAACGAGTGTGTTATTTAACCAATGTGTAATATCCACCGGTTTATCTTACAGCCGTTTGATAACATTGAAAGAAGTCTATACGGACGCGTGCTGCATTTTCTTTAGCCTGATATATTAAGAATGGTTTTCCTGATTGAACTTCAGTAGAGGTACAGAGCGTTTTTGTTAAGGCTAGCGATGTAGCTAGGCTCGCCGAGATGGGGGTGTGTAAGCAGAACCTGTCATGAACAGGTTTTGTAGCACGTTTTGTATATTATTAACTTATAGTTTCTTGTGTGGTCGGTGTTTGTCTATTATTTTGAACGGAAAACCTATATACTAGTATATTATTGCACTTTCTGACCGGGTAAAGGCAGGTTTGCGTCTGCTGTAGTTATATCTAGATATATTTGGGTTATGTTATAGGGTGGCCAAGATAGAATAGGCTAACATAAGATATCAAAGTTTGTCCCAAATAAGCAACTCTCAGTTTAAGGTCTTCACTGTGTTTGACAAGTAATGTTATAGGCAACACACGCCAATGTTGCTGTGTGAATCAATCCATTAGCTTGACCAGTTCTTTTCACCATTGTCAGAATGGCTTTTTTGGTATTGCACGCTAACTCATTTATTGGACTAACATTTATTTTAATTCCTGTTCAAAATGTGCCCAATTTTAAAGTGCCGCGTTTTTCAGACACCGTTATTTACAGAAATGTGGCACTATGGCTGATGGTACACATGGGTGTGATCAAATTATTGTATACTGAAGGTGTGTGACTACGCACAGCAAAGACTAGAGTAAACTGATGGTGGTATGTTCTGTCCTATTGTACATAACATGTTACCATTAGAATTAATGCTTACGACCAGCCAGGATTCTTTTATATATATATATATTTTTTTTTAAAGCATGCGTGTTAAGAGTCAAATAACTGTGAGGTTCCTCACCTAGCCTACATGTTCAGGACAATAGTGCATTCATTATTTATTAACTCATTCATTTACTGCAGCAGGGTAGGTTTCCTTTTTTTGCCAAGTGGGTTGGATTTCTGAAATAAAGACTTACTCATTTAGACCTTTTTAATTTATTAATTTATGGAATGACATTGTAACCAATAGTTTCTGACTTAAGCAGTTGACCGTAATCACTCATCGATTGTTATTGTAACAACTTGCTTGGGGAAATAAGAAAACAAATCTTTACAATTCTATACGTTGTGCTTCTGGCAATTTTATTTACACCAACCTAGCGACAGGTATGTTAAAGAGGGATATGGATCCGTCCTGACCCAATGTCCCCAGACATTAGTCGCAGAATGTGAGGCTGGACATTCAAGTTACAAACAGAACATTCCATCTCATCCCAAAGATCCCATCAGTCTGCACACAATAGCCCATAATGTCCTTCCCCAGATCTATGGCTCTACCCAATTCTTGGATGTCTACGGAGGCTATCTTGAACTTGTGTGCTTGGCTTTGCTCACGCGATGTGCACTGTGAAGTGATGTATCTTATATGGTAGGGACGGTACACGGTATGTTATTGAACCGTTTGGTACGCCCCCTTCAGTTCAATAGGCTTACGTGAATTGCAGAGTTAATATATTCCGTTTACATTTTCCTTAAATTCCATAACATGCTTATTGTGCTGTACACTACACGCACATTGTAGATTCAGATCAACCGAACCAGATGCGTGGCTTGTGAACAGGTAGCAACTGCTTGGTGCCCCAGGCCGTTAGGGCACCTGAAGGCTGACTAACTTCGGCACAGTAATACACAGCTTGCTAACCTGCTCCCACTTCTGTCATTCATAATGAAACCCTCAAACTGCGATACTTACTGAACAATGGGCCCACAATATTGTTGCATTGCTAATAGAAAGGTGTGTATCTGCCTATAGAAGTTCCTGCACTTCAAATCAATTGAATTTGGCACAATTGGACTCTAATTACAATCGACAGACATCAAGGATGATTAACATACAAAAGATTCATCTACACAAAATTTCATTTTTAATACATTGGCATACATTTCTATTATGTCGGTCTGGAGAAGAGCACCTGCTAAATGACCTGAATGCAAATGTAATGAATATTATTATTATTTTATTTTTTTCCCAGTACTCTGCCTGGTGTGGCATTGGGAGATGAGGCAGTGAAACAAATCCCCGGACCCAGTACCCAGGAGATGGGAGCTAACACCAGCCAGGTCAGTGACCTGTCCGAGAACCAGAGCCTCCGCACCCTGATCGGCACCGAGTCTATTTCAGAGAATGACCCCTTCTGGAACCAGCTCATCTCCTTCACCTTCATCAGCCCCACCAACTGGTAAGAATCTACCTAAATGATCTGAATAAACAACCAGGCGAAGGGAAACTACTTACTGAATTACTAGGTCAAGTATAAAACCACTGTAGACATGTGAGTAGTGCCATTTTGATCATTTTAATCAAATTGTAATTATGCTGAAACATGGGTTATTACACCAAATTCCACATTTACCCTGAACCTGGCAAAGGCTTATGTAGATCCAGGACACTTTCTGGTGTTTACCATCCCTTTGATTTTCACCTGACCCCCGTCAGTTACACTGATTCCTCTAAAAAATACAAATTGCAAACAGTTTTCTGGCACATCCTTAACCCCAACAGTCTGTTTAATCTGAGAATGAGCTAGGACAGGGTAGGGTGGGTCAGAAGCTAGTCCACATCTGTCAACATTAACAAAGGTGCAGCAGGCCTGTAACCTGAAAGCCATCCTGCACATTTGCTATGCACTTGAGTTAAAGTCTACTAACGGCTTCTGTGTTAATGTTTACTCATCTCAGGTGACTTGGGGTAATGACATAACTGCCTTTATGATCAGATCTGATGTTACTGGATCCGTTTGTAAAGGAGTGTGTTTTCTGGAATACTGTCTGTACATTTTATTTTTACTTACAGCAGAAAAACTGTCACTTCCAAAATGTTTGACACCTATGATTAACTTTTGCAAACTTTTAACCAGTAATGGATTACTTTGTATAGTCATTTTCTAGGATTTGGTTCATCAATTGTCATTGTGATACCAGTGTTTATATTCTACTTACAGATTAGCGCAGGGGTTCTGCTGAAAACTATTGGGAGCTATTTAATAAATATGGTTGTCAAACAATGGTTATTAGACAAATGGTTCTACTGTGGCCCTTGGACTCTATAGACACACCACATTTATTACAATAAGAGCATACCTGCCGACATGGATACATTTTGCGTTCCAGCTATTCAAGACTGTGTTAGCCTGTACAAGATCTGAGTTAAAAGTATGCCGAAATGAATAGGGCCTTACATTTTAATGAAATGTAAATCCCCTGAGCAAATCTTACTTAACGATTCTCGAGATTCAAAACACAGAGACATGTACAGATTTTGAGATGAATATATCTTTATTCGAGGTAGCCTATTTGTTGTAATGTTGCGTTTGCCCACTGTCGGCTGTATGTAAACGCATGGATTAATTGTTGTCTGCTCGTTAGCCAAGTTATGTATCAAGCATAAACGTTAGCAAACTTAAGATATTAAGTTAAGACATTCAGTGGTCTCTAAAGTGCCAGCCGTTTACTTGCATTTCCTCGTAAAAGAAATGAAATGCAAATACAAAAATAACCGGTCGCTTTGTGGTGAGTGTGATACATTTATATTTTCTACAAAATGTTTCGAGGATCATACAACCTTCGACTGTAACTGTAATTATAATCTGCAATACAAAAAGCATTATAAATGAAAATAAATATATTGCTAAAAAAATTAAGGGAACTCTTAAATCAAACATCAGGTCTTGATGAAGGAAATAAAATAAAGATCAAAGTGTTTATAGTACATTGTGTAATTTGTTGAGAACAAAGTGACGTACCAACGGTTAATAGAATCCAAAATCACCAACTAATTGAGTGCTGGATATTAACTTGTACCATAACATACTTAAGTAAACAATTGATATCACAGGTTGTTCCAACTTGAGGATTTAAAAATCATAATGTGACTCAGTAGTGTTTATGGGCCCCCGTGCCAGTATGCACTCCCCACAATATATGGGCATGCTCCTGAAGAGACGGTGCATGGAGTCTTGTGGGATCTCCTCCCAGACCTGGATCAGGGCATCACTGAGCTCCTGGACTGTCTGTGGCACTACTTGGTGGTGTCGGATGCACCAATACATAACGCTACAGAGGTTCTCTGTTGGATTCAGGTTTGGGGAACGTGAGGGCCAGTCAATGGCATCAATGCCTTCGTCTTCCAGGAACTGCCTTCACACTTTGGTCAAATTAGGCCAGGCATTGTCCTTGCACCACTAGGAACCCAGGGCCCACTGCACCAGCGTAAGTTCTGAAGATTTTATCCTGGTACCTAACAGCGGTCAGAGTACTGTTGGCTAGCAGGTGGAGGTCTGTGTGACCATCTAAGGATATGCCACCCCTGACCATCTCTGACCCATCACCAAACCGGTATTGCTGGATATAGTTCTGGGCTACACTACATTCTGTGTCTCTAGACTCATGTCTGTCATGTGTGTTCTGTGTGAACCGGCTCATATTCGTGAAAATAACTGGGCGCCAGTGGTGGACTGCCAATTCTGGTGACTGTCAGTCGAGCTGGCCGGTTCTGGGCTGTGAGCACAGGTCCCACTGAGGGTGGACTAGTATGCCACCCTCATTGAGTTTTTTTCAGACAGTTTGGTCAGATTAATACACACTCGTAGCCTGTTGGAGGTCATTTGTTGGGCCCTGACTGTGCTTCTCATGTTCATCCTTGCACATAGGAGCAGATTATGATCCGGCTGCTAGGTTGATGCCCTTCTACAGCCCTGTGAAGCGCTGTAATAGACGTCTCCTGGTATCTCCTCCATGTTTTTGAGACTGTAATGGGACAGAGCAAACCTTCATCAGACAGAACATATTGATGTGCCATCCTGGAGGTGCTAGACTACCTGTGCAACCTGAATGGGCTGCAGGTACCTCCTCATGCTACCAGTAGTGACAAGAACACTAGCAAAACACAAAACTAGAGAACCAGTCAGGAAAGATAAGGAGAGAGAGCAATTTTCTGTGGCCAACACCTGAAAATCCTTTGCCTTTTTGTGGGTTGTCTTGTCTCACCAGTGTACCAGTTTGTATTTGTATGTGCATCAAAACAGGTAACATTGATTCAAAAACGTTTATGCTTCCTTTTTGGACCGATTTTAGTATCCCTGAAATTTAATTGACTTGTTATACTATGATGATTACTATTTCCTTAAAATATTTTGAGCAATGTATAAACATTGTCATAAAATGGAGTCAGGAGTTTAGAAGAATGTGCAATGAAGAATGTCCGGAATTAGCTATAGAGGCAATGCTTCTAAAATAGTTTTGCACTAGATTTGATCAATTTCTAAAATCGTAAGTCATGTTTGCCCTGCAATGTATTACTGTATGTACCTTTAATAACCCTGCTCTTTGAGCGAGCAGCATTTGCGGTAGCTTACTTCAGGTTTGTGTAGACCGTTTGCGATCTGTGTTGATGCCATTTTTGTTTTTATGTTTAAAAATTATTTCACATTTAGTGTTGATTAGGAAGGAACCTTTTATAAAAAGCCAGTACTTGTGAGCTGGGCAGCTGGCCTTGTCATTGGCCCTGTTTGAGAGTTTACAAGCGTTCCTCTACTATCGAGAGTAAACTTTGGTGCATTTGCTAGGAATGGCATTACAGATTATCTTTCTACACTGTACATGAATTGGAATACATATGTATATGTTAATTTATAAATAAAAATGTGTCCCCCCATATAGACTGATCCAACATGTTGTAATAAGATATACCAGGGGTCTGGGTCTAGTTTTTAAAGTCTGCATTTTCCAAACCCAAACCATCCAAAATGGTTCCGTACGTGTCAACGAAATTAAATTAGTTTGTGCCAAATTGAGATTCTCAAATATATTCATGGTTTTTGTAAGCCTTTTTGTTATTTGTGAGATTTGAATTTGTATTTTTTGTGTTCATGGATCACACATTTGTCAATCTGCTCATTCTGATTGTCACTCTCTTCATACAGATTACACATTTATGTGCTGATTGACTCTGTTCACACATAATAGAGACAATCCAGAGAAATCAAACCTCATAAAAAAAAAAAAAAAAAAAATTGGCACATTCTACACAAGCAAGTTTGCCAAATTACTGCGAGCATCTGTTACTCAAAAAATGTTGGAAGGTCTATAAGAGGGTAACCATGACTATTTGTTTCTTTCATTGGTGAGTTCTTTGCCTTTAGTTAGATACATTTGCTTTCTTCATTTCCTAATAAAACAAGGTGTCCCCCAACAATCTTTTTTTTTATTGATATTGAAATCCTTTCCAAATATTTTGACTCAAATCATTATGTAAAACAAATCTTACATGATTACAAATGACTTAACTCAATTATTTAGAGATTTAACTATAAGAGGACTGCGTATTTTGTAGTGGTAGTGCTGGCTAGTAAGCGCTTGTCGATGTGTATTATGCGCTATTCTATCTTCTATTTAGGTTTCTAAGCCTGTATTTTTGTTGTTTTATCACAACCACCCCATCCTACCCTCTCCAAACTAACTACCTAACTTAACAGTAGAGGGCACAATAGGCTAATTCTTCAGTTAACCGTCTAGAGTTTCACCATTTGGAGGTCCATCTGTTGGAGTGTCTCCTTCCTGGTCTGAACTCTGTGCTACATGGGTGGCTCTCTGGGTTTTAAAGCCCTAGTAAAAGCTTTGGCAATCCGATCAAGAGCTCTTGTGGCTGCTGTGGTAATTGAATTGACCAATGTCTTTTCTTCCCTTTCCCTGTCTCTCTCTGCCTGTCTGACTCTCTGTCTGCCTCTCTACCTGTCTATCTCTCCTGCAGTGGGGACTCCAAGCTGTTGGACGAGGCTGTCATTCCCTTGGCCAAGATCCTAAGTATGTCTGCTGTTTGTTAGTTTGTGTCTCTCCCTTGACTCTTAACCTTTTCTACTTTTCAGTTTGTTTACTCTACCAGCTGCCACAGTTTGGCAGCTACACCAAAACAAAAGATCTGCTCAGTTTAAATGACAAACTTCAAGCTAGTGCTATATTTAGGCTTATATTTACTTTCCATTATGTTCCAGAAATTCCTTTAGTAATTATATTGTTACATGGTGAACATGACCAGTTCTTACTTATTTATTATTTGAATAAGTGGAAGTACAGACACACAGATGTTTTTTTGTCCTGTATTCAAGCATGTTTGTTAGACTATGATAACGAAATTAAAGTGCAGACTTTAATTCAGCTCTGATTTCAGGGTATTTACGTCCATAAACTGTGAACTCTCTAGAAATTATAGCCTATTTGCTACATAAACCCCCTATTTTAGGGGACCAGAAATGCTCGGTTGTTTCTTGGCCTGGTGTGTAATTGAATAGTTAGTTCATGCACAAGGGGGCTGACAAAAGATCTAGCTTTAAAATCAGTCAATCAGAAACGTAGCCAAAACATTACGTTTGTCAAAACTAACTATTTAGTACATTGTTTAAAAGCCAGAATGTGTTGGTGAGCTCAACACGGTAACATTGTCAACTTCTTTTCAATTACAAAAATAGTTATGATATGTCATAAGAATTAAAAACCTCAAATTAAAGCTGACAGTCTACTCTTATACCTTTTAGTCATTGTCATTTCAAATCCTATTTGCTGGAGTACAAAGCCAAAACAACAAATACTTACATGTTCTTTTCCAAATACTTGTACAGTACATGTGCTATGTGTGAGCCTAACTTAGCAGTTTCTTTTAATGCCAGGTGTTCTATTGTTCTTTACAGTTGAGAACAATCCCAGAACAGGGAATTTCGGGGCCCTGGTGAGAATTTTCCTGGGAAGAACCAAAGAGTTGAAAATCTCTACTGAATGCCAAGAGTAAGTACAGTGTGTAAAGCCAAATAAACGACAGCTGTTCCAAGAACAGTTGGAGTTATGTGATCTGAAACAGCTCAATGATAAATACATCTACAAACGTGATTCTGCAACAACCCTATTATTCTTGCCAGAATATCTGCTCACTAAATGTTTTGTCAGTAAAATAAAAAATTAAATGCGGCAACCCCAGTTTTTCCTTCTTTGAATAACACTGCCTCAAGACAGTGCCTGTGTAGCTGCCGTGAACCTATAACCATCAACATTTCCCATGGGAATATAGAAGTCCGCTTAATGTTAGGACTGTGCCATGAATGTCAATAATACATACGCCCTGTGTTGTTCCTCTGAAGTTGTAAAGATGCAACCAATCCGTTTCCCTTGGGAATCCCCCCAGAGTTTTTTGTTTGGGCTGTGTGCGGGAGACAAACCCAACCTCTGATTGCGCGATCAAACTCCTCTGAGCTGAAATCCAGACGATCCAAGAAGGGTTTTAATTTGTGAAACACAAGGGTGGAGTCACTCAGTTGTCCCTTGCTTATCCTCTCATTCAATCTGGTTTTCCACTTTTCTCCACACATGTATAATTACTGGTGTATCTGCATTGTGCATGGGTTCTTTGGGCTTTGCTTGAAGGAGTTGTGGTTACCTCCGGTCATGAACCCTGTGGGATTCTGTCACAAGACGTAATCGTCAGAAATACTAATGACACCCGTGAGAGATGCATCTGATTGTCTCTGGAGATGATCAACATCTAGTAAGACCCTAGTGTTTCTCTGAAATTGGAATTGCTTATGTATTGATTTGTTTTTAATGGTTTTTTTTTCTTGGTTAGTCTATGACCAAGATGGAACTAAAGAATAGACTGAAATTGTATTTATTTTATTGCTGGGCTTTTATGACTTTATGGTTGATATTTCTGACCAGAGGTTAGCATGACGCTTCCATTCATTCTGAACAGTATGGCTGTTTTCTGTCACAGAGGCTGACCTTCTGTCCTGGAGCATTATCAAGGCTGCCGCCCCTGATGTCAACCACCTTGACATTAGGGGCGTGTCCCATCAGGTTCGGAATCGCCAAGGGTTTCCTACTATACACTGCTCAAAACAAATAGGGGAGTACGTTATGATCACAGTATAAGACCTAGCAAATTAAACTTTTGTGATTATTAATTTGTCCAATTCGAAAG
This sequence comes from Novumbra hubbsi, assembly GCA_016801125.1. NCBI lineage: Eukaryota > Metazoa > Chordata > Actinopteri > Esociformes > Umbridae > Novumbra > Novumbra hubbsi. The sequence continues at coordinate 9,530 of JACXGK010009707.1, forward strand.
CATAAGTGAATGTGATTGAATTTTACCTGTTTTGATGCAAATGAAAGTGACAACAGCAAGACGACCCCCTAAAAGGTATTGGTTTTGCTGGTGGTGGCCACAGACAATTGCTCTCTCCTTGTCCTTCCTGATTGATTCTTTTCTAATTTTGCTTGTGTCCTTGTCACTACTGGTAGCGTGAGGCGGTACCTGCTGCCCGTTCAGGTTACAAGGGTAGTGCAGCTTCTCCAGAATGGCAAATCCATACATGTCATTGCAAGGTTTGCTGTGTCTTACAGTACAGTCTGAAGAGCATAAAGGAGATACCAAGCTGGGCTGGGCCGTAGAAGGGCATCAACAGCAGGACTGTTATCAGCTCCTTTAGGCAATCAGGAACAGGAGGAGCAGTGCCAGAGCCCTAAAAAATGACCTTCAGCGGACTACTGGTGTGCATGTTTCTAACTAAACTGTTAGAAACAGACTAGGTGGGTCAGTGATGGTCTGGGGTGGCATATACTTGGAGGGTTGCCCAGACCTTCATGTGCTCGCCAATGATATCCTGACTGCTGTTAGATATTGGGATGGCATTTTCAGACCCATCGTCAGACCTTACGCTGGTGCAGTGGGCCCTGGATTCATCCTGGTGCAGGAAAATGCCTGGCCTCATGTGGCCGTGGCGTGTAGGCATTTCCTGGATTACGAAGGCGTCGATGTCATTGACTGGCCTTCACGTTCCCCAGACCTGAATCCAGTCGAGAACTTCTGGGACGTTATGTATCAGTCCATCTGACCTCACCAAGTAGCGCCACAGACAGTCCAGGACCTCACTGATGCCCTGATCCAGTTCTGGGAGGATATCCTTAGGATACCCGCACCATCCACCGTCTCATCAGAAGCATGCCCAAACATTGTTGGGAGTGCATATAGGCACATTGTGGCCATACACCCTACAGAGTCACTGTTTGAACAGCCTGTGACTTTAATTGCTTCTTTGCCTATGGGAGCAAGTTTAAATCCAGCCCTTAATCAGATGGTGATTTTGGTGTTCATTGACTAATTTTGTTGTTAACAAATTACGCAATGTACAGTAAAGATTTTGATCTTTAATATACAGTATCTGTATATTAATTGCTCTTTAATTGAGCATCTGTGAGGATGCCCCACAGATGCTCAATAGGGTTTGGCACATGCTTGGCCAGTCCTTCACTTTTACCCTTAGCTTCTATAGCAAGGCAGTGGTCATCTTGGAGGTGTGTTTGGGGTTGTTATCATGTTGGAATACTGCCCTGCGGCCCAGTCTCCAAAGGGAGGGGATCACACTCTGCTTCAGTATGTCACAGTACATGTTGGCATTCATGGTCCCCTGTAGCTCCCCAGTGCCGGCAGCACTCATGCAGCCCCAGACCATGACACTCCCACCCCCATGCGTGACTGTAGGCAAGACATGTTTTTGTACTCCTCACCTGGTTGCCGCCACACACGCTTGACACCATCTAAACCAAATAAGTTTATCTTGGTCTCATCAGACCACAGGACATGGTTCCAGTAATCCACATCTGCTTGTCTTCAGCAAAGTGTTTGCAGGCATTCTTTTGCATCATCCTGAGATGAGGCTTCCTTCTGGGACAACAGCCATGCAGATCAATTTGATGCAGTGTGCGGCGTATGGTCTAATCACTGACAGGGTGAACCCCTTCAACCTCTGCAGCAATGCTGGCAGCACTCATACATCTGTTCCCCAAAGCCAATCTCTGGATGTGACGCTGAGCACGTGCACTCAACCTCTTTGGTCGACCATGGCGAGGCCTGTTCTGTTAAACTGCTGTATGGTCTTGGCCACCGTGCTGCGGCTCAGTTTCAGGGTCTTGGCAATCTTCTTATAGCCTAGGCCATCTTCATGCAGAGCAACAAATATTTTCTTCAGATCCTCAGAGCGTTCTTTGCCATGAGGGGCCATGTAGAACTTCCAGTGACCAGTATTAGTGTGAGAGCTCTGAGAACCACATTTAACACACCTGCTCCCCATTCACACCTGAGACCTTGTAACACTAACGAGTCACATGAAACCGGGGAGGGAAGATGGCTAATTGGGCCCAATTCTGACATTTTCACTTAGGGGTGTACTCACTTTTGTTGCCAGCTGTGTAGACATTAATGGCTGTGTTTTGAGTTATTGTGAGGGGACAGCAAATGTACACAGTTATACAAGCTGTACACTCACTACTTTACATTGTAGCAATGTGTTATGTCTTCAGTGTTGTCACTGATATAAAGATATAATCAAATATTTACTAAAATGTCAGGGGTGTACTACATTTTGTGAGGTACTGTATTTACTTTTTGAGGACCCAATGTGTGATTTGTGTTCCCCTTAATTTTGTGCAAATTATTTAAACCCTAAATTAAATAGAAAATGGTAGAAAGGCAACATGATATTTTGAAACAGACATTTTATTGTTTCTTGAAAAACATATGCCCTCTTTCATTTTGACACCAGCAACACGTTTCAAAAAAGTTTGGACAGAGGCAACAGAAGACTGGACAAGTTATGGAACCTTTTACACAAGGCCCAGTAACGTCGCCACCACCCTCCCTGGGCTTGAGCTCATTACAGATGAACTCTGGCAATGTTTTTAGCAAGAAAATTCCAAACCCCATTCTACACATTTTTCACAGCATGGCTCCATAGTGAGAGTTATGGTGCTTAACTGGCCTGCCTGCAGTCCAGACCTGTCCTCTATTAAAAGAAATTGGCGCCTTTTCAAACAAAAAATACGACAAAGTAGACCCCGGTCTGTTCAAGCACGAATTGGAATACATTTCAATTTCCCTGTTTTTGGTCTCCTTAGTTCCCAAATGTTTAAATAAACACATTGCTAAACGTGCCCCTGTCCCAATGTTTTTGAAACAAGTTGCTATTATCAATTTTAAAATGGGTTTTTCCCATTACACTATCACTCTTCTAAAAATAATTTCCGTTTGGAGCTGCATTTAAAGACAAAAAGCCTTGTGCAGAGACCCAAGCGCACTAGCTGGTGTCCTCACAGTGGATGTTCATCCACCAGGCCTGTCATCACCCTGCAGGAGTTTGTGGACAAGCTAAGGGGCCCGATACTGCTTTCTCTACGTTTCCGAATGTCTTTCTGTCTCTGTCAGGCAATTTCTATGTCGGTCCCCCAGACATTCAGCATGTCCACAGTTACCCTTAACCCATTCTCCCAATCTCTGATAACAGACGGCGCTTGTCTGGAGGTCTTGGCATACCCAACCTTATCAAGTAGATCTCTTAATAAGGATTTCAATTTGGTGGTTGTTCATGACGTTATATTTTGTTTTGTGTTGATTTCTCTCTGTGTAATTAAAAGTCCCATTCCAACTGGCGTCTTCCCCACTGATAATCGCTGTCTTCTTGTTTAACCTTCTCCAGCCAGCTGTTCATCTGGCAGGCCCACAATGCCCTTTTCATGATCCGCTGCCTGCTCAAAGTTTTCATCAGGGAGATGACCGAGGAGGAGCTGCACTTGCAGTTCTCCTACCAGGAGAGGGCGCCAGGCACCTGCAGTGAGTTGACACCACTCCATTTCACTGCCATTCTCTCACACACACACACCCCTCTTCTTTTCCCACATCCATTTCCAATACTGCAGCACAACCAGGACAGTGTCATTGCAGGAGATTGAAAGGGGGAATACTTAGTGGTGTGAATTAGAAAGTAATGTGAATGATTTTGTTCTGAAGCAATTCACTGTGAGGCAATTAGTAAACAGCCCAGAAGACTTAAACAAAGTGAAGGGGTCACCACTGTCTTGTATTCCTATGCCAGTAGGAGCAGGTGAAGGGGAAATGGTCCTACCAACATTATAAAAAGTTCACGCCCTAGCTAACCAACATCGGGAATTTAAACTGTCCAAAATATTTAGGTTTTTAGTGAAACCGTTGAGAGGACGAGGGTCAACATCCAAAGGGAGTGGGTTACTGGTGGGTTGCGTCGGGTTTGTGACTGAGGTTTTTAGTTCTTATTGATTTATTTTTTATTATGAAACAGAAAGTGTACCCCTAAGTGCAGAGACGGATGTCTTTAAATGACACACAGTTGTGTGAAGCACAGTTTATGTTCTTCTTGCCACTCTAATCACTCAATTTTCTCTTCTGGTTCAACAATACCAGTGAAAGACGACATCCAGTATCTGCTTCCACAGGACCTGATGGATTCCACATGATCGGCATTTGAAACATGAACAGTAGCTGGGAAAGAAAGTTATAAGCTGGCTGTACGATATTTAAAAAGATCCTCAAAGTTATTTGAATGACTTTAAAGCTGCTGTTCCCTCAGTAGTTAGTTGTAACTCACTCCAGTTGTATGGCCTAGTGGGGGCTCTGTGTCTGCTACCCATGTACACTGCTGTTTCAACAAACTCACTGCAGCTTTCCCCACTGTCTATCAATAAAACGCTCAAAGATCTATTTCTAAAATAGGTTAACAAAAATGTTTTCACCAATTTTGGTAATATTTCACTTTGAAGGCAACTTTCGGTCGGGCTATCGAACAAAGAGGTAAACCTGATTTTTAAATAGTTGCGCAAAGACTTATGGGGAAAAAGTGGTCTATTGTTATATGCATGTGTTGTTGTACCAAGATCTTGGATTTTCTTAATTGGCATAGAGAATCCAAGAGGTTCAAGGAGAGCGCTTCAGGCCGTCATTTGGAGAAAACGGCATCACCTCATCAGTCCACATCTCGGTTTTATTTTTATTTCTGCTAAAGGGACCGTCCATTATTTGACTACAATTGCCAAGCGCTGCAATAAATCCCCTCGTTCGTGGTGAAGAGAAGCCGGGGCGAGAGAGCGAGACATTCGTGGGAAGACTACAGAGGACCACTGGAAACGCGCTTAATTGGAAGCTGTTGGAGACAGGCGCAGGAGAGGGTGCCAACAGGCTGTCTACACCCTCCACTTTGACTCTTTCTCTCCCTGAAGGGGGAGGGGTGGGGTGGGGTGGAGGTATTTCAATGGGGTATTGCCAGGGCTTGTGAAGAGATCGAAAACGGAAAGACTTTGGTTTCTGTTTTAATCCTCGTAAATGCAAGTCGGCTGTCGTTGGCAGGACGCTGTAACTCCGAATGGGCGTAATCTAACCGTCACAATGAACTGAATATGCACAGTGAATGTGGAATACGCAGAACACTTTCAATTACATGGCGAGATGCTTTGGAGCGTTATGGGATCTGGCGGCGGCGTCAGGCTAATTGCGAGGTCCATTTGAAGTTCACTTTTCAAAACATGCACCCAAGAACCGTTATCAGACATCACAGCAGGCGATAAAAGGATGCACAAGAGGTGTTTCATCTCGGTTGGCTTGGCCATTGAACATAAGCTAGCCTAGTGTATTTGGAGTGTATTGAATAATTATGAAGGCCATATGTCCACTGGAGGCTTGTCACTGTGGTTCTCTTTGTACGGGCATCTGTTAGCCTGTCAGCTGGGTCTCCACTGTCCACAGTTCCCCATTGATCCCAGACAGACACAGGTGGTCTTTGTGCCGTGGCGAGGGGGTCGTTTTCCCTACTGCCTGGTTTCATTGAAAGGTGGGTGAAAGCTAGGTAATTGGATGAATCTTTCTCTTTTCTGTCCCCCTTTGTCTTTTTCTTTTGTCTCTGTCTCGCTCTGTCTTTCTGTCTCTGAAGATGCGGGGAGCGAGGACCTGCTGGAGGAGCTGATTTGCAACCTTGTGCATCTGGTGGTGGAGGTGCCTCTTCTGTAAGTATTCCTCTCCTGTGCGGGACAGACCTAGAGTGGGGGCCCAGAGAAGGAGCGGGATGAAGTGTTAGGGGCACACCAGACTCCTGCTGTGAGCGGGTAACTGAGTCTGGACTCCTTGTAGCGGTGTGAGTTGAGTGACACAGTGAGGGCTAGTTAATCTAGACCCCTGTGGTCTTCAGCGGTTTCAACAAGTTCAGACTCGTACAGATTATTATGAATATCCAGCGGTGCAGACAAAGGCCGTCGTCCATTTCGCTCCTCTTTATCCCTTAATCTTGTAACGTAAAATGACTTGAAGCACGTTGATAAAGGTACCATCTGTCGAGATATCAGTACTGGCTTCAGAGCCAAGATGAGGCTACGGAGATCCTGTCGTCTGCTACTTCGAAGGGGGGGAGAGAGCGAAGTGACAGTGTTCACAAGCCAACCACACCCTGTGCTGTGGTGCCGACGCCAACCTCCTGTTGTTTGGACTCAATTCATACACGTGTTTCTCTTCTCTATTCTCTCTATTTCTCCTTCTGTGTCCCTCTGTCTTTCTGGCCCCGTCTCTTTCTCTCTGTATTTCTATGTGTCTGTCTGTCTCTGTCTCTCTGTATTTCTATGTTTCTCTCTGTCTGGCTCTTGCTCTGTATTTCTATGTTTCACTCTGTCTGGCTCTTTCTCTGTATTTCTATGTTTCACTCTGTCTGGCCTTTTCTCTGTATTTCTATGTTTTTTGTCTGTCCCTCTTGTTCTGTTGATCTCCCTGTTTGCCCCACTTTTCTGTGTGCCAGCCAGCCTTTTTATCTGTTCCTCTCTGCGCCTCTGGTTGCCTATCAGATAGAACCATGGTATCTGGCAGAGGTTCTGAGGAGATAGAGGGTCACTGGATCCCTGGCGCGGGGCGGGCTCCTTCGGACCATCTGGTGTGGTGGACTCAGTCTCCTGCCGATTGAGGGCAAGGCAGTTGAGAGACACGAGGGGTCAAAGGGGCGAGGCGCTCGGGCTGTAAGAGGAGAAGGCACCGCCTTGGAAAGCCGTACTGGAGTCCTCTGTTCCGGCTTGGGGCACAGAGTCCATACCCCCAGGGCGAGGGAGCGGACAGTCATAGTGCATCTCAGTGTGTGTCCCTAACGCCTCCCTGTTCCTCGTCTATTGCCCTTCTATGGACCAGAAGTAGGCCACTAAATAGGCTGCCATTGGGGACTAGGTTTCTGCTGCCCTCAGCTGATTAGGCACGTCTCTCTGGGCCGTCTTGGCTCAACCGGGGGGTGGCTTTGTTTAGTTCTGCGGCGCCGGACTGGGCTTGGCGAGTCTGTCAGGCCCAAATCTGGCCCCGGCTAGCTGGCGCTGGTGTTCATTTCAAAGGGCATTTCTCCCAATGCATCCATCTCTCTCGCCTTTAGGCTTCTCTGTGACAGAGACTAGTCTGTCTGAGTTTCACGGGGTCCGCATTTCGGGTAACTTTTTGTGTACCGGGCCTGGCCTACTAATGCATACCCTGCACCGTTCTGTTGACATATCGGCAAGTCTCAACGGTTGTCCGCTCGTGTATCTGTGTGCTCGTAGCCCGTGTATGGCCTCGCTCCAGGCCCAGATTGCTTTTCTGCCTCCTTCACACTCATGAATAAATCAGCGTGGCACCATCCACATTCTCTGGAATGTTCTCCCTGTGTTCCATTCCTCCCCCACGTGTCCGTCATGCCTGAAACCTATGAGCCATGATGATGATGGTGGTGGTGGTGGTGGTGATGATGATGATAGTGGTCGTGGTGGTGATGGCGATGAGGGGTGCGTGACAGTCACCTCACACTTAAAACGGGCACATTTATCGTTAAATCGTGGAAACGACATTCACTGACCATAACCGTGAACAATTATTCCAATCTATCTCTTTTTATTTATTTATTTTTCCTAACTTTTTTTTTTTTACATTCTGTCTTTCTCAAGTTTACAGAGGGTATAGCGTCTTAAGGCAGAGGGTTCACCTTGGTCGTCATGGAAAAAAGCCCTTTCCAGAGCCGTTCATGAAAGGCCTTTTGCATGACAACTCTCCCGAGCAGTTGAGATGGGAGTCTTACGTTTGATTAAAAGATGAAAGAAAATTAACATTCAATTATTGCTTCAAGATTTTGAGTCGGCTATGTGGCGTCAGTGATGGACTGCAGCAATCAATAACTAGCTAATCGAAAATATAGTGTATGAACAAGTCAAGTCCCTTTTCAGTTTTCAGTGGTAGGTGTGTTTATCTTTTGCAGTCTTCTCATTTTGCGGCCTTAAAATGTAGTTTCTTTATATACATTCAGCACAAGTATTGGCACTCTTTTTAAAAGCCCAACTGAATCCAAAAAATAAACAACACAAACTGCAAGTCATGATTTTGGCTCAAACATAAGGGGGAGCCTCACATTTTCATTTCAACACAATTTTTCAAACATATTTTGAGTCAAGTTTTTATTTCTGCAAAATGTAGCCTTAAGGTATCGGCACCCCTATAAAAATATTGAAAGTAAATCCTAACAAGGCGGCGTCCTAACAAGGCGGCGTCCTAACAAGGCGGCGTCCTAACAAGGCGGCGTCCTAACAAGGCGGCGTCCTAACAAGGCGGCGTCCTAACAAGGCGGCATCTTCCATGCTTTTTTGTTGCTCAACTGGGAGAACCAGAAGGACATCCTCTACTGCACTCAATCAATCAGGCCTTTATGTTAAAGTGTTTTGATGTCTGTCACTTCTGGGTTAAAGGCATAGGACATTCTGTCTAAAAACCACTAAGAGAATGAGGAAAAATCTTCTCTGGTTTGATGAGACCAAAATCAAAGCATTAGGCCTGAATGCCTTTACGTCTGGCGAAAACTAGGTACTCCTCATCCCCTGGTACTCCTCATCCCCTGGTACCCCTTATCAACAATGCCATCCCTACTGTGAATCATGGTGTGGGGAGCATCATGCTAGTGGTATGCTTCTCAATGGAAAGGACTGGGTGACTGAGCCAGATATAGGGAGGTCCTTGAAGAACCTGATACAGATGTCACATGACCTCAGACTGGGTCAAAGATTAATCTTTCAGCTCGGCAACAACCTGAGGGGCACAACCATGACAATGCTGGAGTGGTCCGGATGTTCTACAGTGGCCCAGCTAAAGCCTGGCCTTGATCTGCATTTAACATATTTATTGAGACCTGAACCTCCCGATCCAATCGGATAGAGCTTTAGAGGGTCCACCCAAATCTGGATGTGCAGAGCTGGTAGAGGCCTAAAGGGCGTGATGCTTCGATTGCTGCTAAAGTACTTCTTATTTTTATTATTTTCAATAAATCGGCACTAATTTCAAAATGTTACTGTTTGTAGATTGGCAACTTTTGTAATACATTTATAAACTATAAATAAAGTATACCTTGTCATGCAAAAACAATGGATATGTGGCCTCTATAGCAAAATGTGTATTATATTATTCCAAGTAATTCACAGCTGTAATGGCTGGCAAATGTGCTTCCACAAACTATTAACTCCGGGTGTGAAGACGCATGCCATCATTGCATCCTTGTTATTTGTCATTTGGAAAATCTCGTTTATTAATGTGGGTTCTGGAAGTGTATCAAATGTTAGCAGTTTTTTCTATCAGATTTGAAAGCTAGATGTGAAAAGTTCATCAGAAAAGGACACCAAACAGCGTGGGTGTCTCATGGCACAGACTGTATAATCTGTGTCTAATGCCAAGAGGAAGACCGCGTCCTGCTCTCAGTGCCTCTACCACAGTGTTAACCGCGTCACTCCCGGTGCCTCTACCACGGTGTTGTCCACGTCACTCCCGGTGCCTCTACCACGCTGTTGACCACGTCACTCCCGGTGCCACTACCACGGTGTTGACCGCGTCACTCCCGGTGCCTCTACCACGGTGTTGACCGCGTCACTCCCGGTGCCTCTACCACGGTGTTGACCGCGTCACTCCCGGTGCCTCTACCACGGTGTTGACCGCGTCACTCCCGGTGCCTCTACCACGGTGTTGACCGCGTCACTCCCGGTGCCTCTACCACGGTGTTGACCGCGTCACTCCCGGTGCCCTTTGAAGTGGGCAGTAACAGGGGTTAAAACCCTACTTATCCTTGGAGGTGAAAATGGGTCT
>JACXGK010009708.1:0-19385 GCA_016801125.1 Novumbra hubbsi
TGTGTCGAAAAGTGACGTCACCGTGACGTCAGGGGCATTGTCGTTAAGGTCCACAACTTCCACCAGCACCTTACAGTGAGCTGCCATCGGTGGCTGGCCTCTATCACTAGCTTGCGCATGAATCTCAAAAGCAGTGCTCTCCTCAAAATCGACATTGCTTTTTAAAATAATGATTCCCGTTTTAGGATCAATTTCAAAAACATCTAATATTTGATCTTGTCCTTTAGTTCTAAGAGAATACAATATTTCACTATTTGTGCCCTCGTCCATATCCGTAGCATTCAACGTGATAAGCGTTGTCCCTGAAGGAGCGTTTTCGAAAACACGAGTCTTATACAAAGATCTGCTAAATACAGGACGGTTATCATTGATATCTAAAACATTTATTTTTATTTCTGACGTGCCAGACTTCGGTGGATTTCCTCCATCTACAGCGGTAAGTGTGAGCAGTATAACGGGCTGTTTTTCTCGGTCTACAGCTTTCTGCAGGACTAACTCAGTAGCCACACTCTCTCCTCCTTTGTGAATATCAAGAGTGAAATATTCATTAGCACTAAGCTTGTATGTATTTACAGCATTCTTTCCAACGTCGACATCCGTCGCTTCTAGAAGAGCGAATTTTGCTCCGGGTAAAGTACTCTCAGCAATGTCTATTATTTGTGATTTCTCAGTAAACGATGGAGCATTATCATTCACATCCAAAATATGAATTTCTAAACGGTAAAGCTTTAACGGATTGTTGATAACGGCCTCCACACTGACTGTACATTTAGGAGCCTTCGCACAGAGCTCCTCTCTGTCTATTCTCTCATTCACATAAAGAACACCAGTCTTAAGATTTACCTCGAAATATTTTCTCTTAGAGCCGGTGACAATCTGAAACATACGCGACTCCAATTCCTGGATATTGAGGCTAAGATCCTTAGCGATGTTTCCAACAGAAGACCGCGGGTTTACCTCCTCTGAAACGGAGTAGGAGAGCTGACCCGACACCGCTTTCCAGTAACACTCCAGCAGCACAATCAGTAAATATCTCCCAATAGAGCTCTTCCTAATCGGAGAATACATAGTTTACTATAACGCAAAAAAAAATCAATCCAATGAGAAGAATATCCTTCAAAGAATCATCGGAAAAATTGAGTAATCTCTCCAGAATCGCATCCGACTACCGTATCTTGCTTGCCCTGCGTCTCTTTCTAACAAAGCCCAAATAAATCCCTCTCACTGAAACTGGGAGTGGCCATGAGACTTGAATAAAATATCCCAATGTCACGGACACGAGTGACGCCAAGTGGGGAATATAACGTCTTACAACAACAACAAAAAAACAATATAATACATGAACCTCAGAGACCAGACGAGCCTGACTAAGTTGCTATTTGGCAAAACCTTCTCAGAAACGCAGACGGCGCACCACAGTGGTGGAATTCAGCACCACGGACCGCCCGCCTGTGCTCCTCTCCACCGGAGCAGAAATACGTTTTGTTGCAACATTTTCAAACATTTGAAAAATAATTACATCATTGACCTTTCAATTTAGACAGAAAGAAAGAAAAACGAACAGTGAAAACAACGAAAAGCACACTAACGTATAAACATGGTTCACTAAGGGACCTGAGGGAGACAGATTTTTGTGTGAAGTGAAAGTTTACAGTCTTACCTTTTCTTGGCTCGGTAATGTTTGAGTCCTGTTAAACGTGTCATTTCCATTAATACTGATCAGTTCCGCATCTCCAGATGGATAAGGCGCAGGGAAAACCACTACGTCACTCTTCAGCGTGTCTGAACTGAAACACACGTCATACTGCTGAGTAGATTTAGAGTAAGACCAGCTCCCGTCAGGATGGGTGGTGATCATTGGAGCGCTATAATTCCTGAAACTGTCCTCAGTCCTGTAGCATTTTACAGCAATTAAACTGATGAGACTAAGTAAAAATATCACAGACACCGAGGCAATGGCAATGAGCAAATACAGGTTTAAGTCAGAGAAGCTCTCCTCTTTTTTCGCCATATTTCTGAATTGAGTCTGGATTTCACCGTTACTTTCAACCACCACTACATCAATAGACACAGTCGCTGATAGTGAGGGTTCTCCGTTATCAGAAACCAACACAACCAACGGATGAGTTTTCAGGTCATTGTCACTCATTCGCCTTTTAGTCCTTAGTTCTCCTGTGCTGGTTCCGATTCGGAAGAGGTTGGTTCCCTTGGGTTCAGATATTTGATAAGAAAGCAGTGCGTTGTAGCCAGAATCGGCGTCCACAGCCCGGATCTTAGACACAAAGTATCCCGCTTCAGCAGAATAAGGAATGTTCTCAGTGATGACAGAACCGTGATCAGAATAGGGAGCGAGAATTCCAGGACTGTTGTCATTCTCATCCAGGATAAAAACGTTCACAGTCACGTTGCTGCTGAGCGGAGGAACACCAGAGTCTGTAGCCTGAACTTTAAAATTGAAAATGTTTAACTCCTCACAGTTAAAAGACTTAAGGCTGATTATATCTCCATTCAATGCGTTGATACTGACCATTGTAGTCAACGCTAGAGAGTTGCTGTTATTCAATAACAAGGAGTAGGTCACATGTCCATTTTCTCTCATGTCGGCATCAAGTGCTGTCACCGTTTTGATTGTCTTGCCTACAGGACTGTTCTCTTTCACATAAACATTAATCACTGACTCTGAGAAGCGAGGAGGGTTGTCATTCACATCAGAGACGTGTACGGTAATAATGCTGGTGGTGGAGAGAGGCGGGGTCCCTTCATCTGTAGCTGTGATGGTGACATTATACTGAGAAACCCTCTCTCTGTCTAGATGCCCGTCTACTACTAAGGAATAATAGTTTTTATAGTTTATCTCCAATTTGAAAGGAACTTTATTTTTTATCTCACAACGTACCTCCCCATTTTTGCCGCCATCTTTATCGAGGACGGACACCAGAGCAATAGCAGTGCCCACTTTCGCGTCCTCCTTCACTGTGCCTAGAAGTGACGTTACTGCGATCTCAGGGGCATTGTCGTTGAGGTCTTCTACTTCTACCAACACTTTACAGTGAGCTGCCATCGGAGGTTGGCCTCGGTCACGTGCCTCTACACGAATCTCAAAAGCAGGATATTCTTCAAAGTCAACATTACCTTTAACTGTTACTGTTCCAGTCTTTGGATCAATATCGAACCTTTCGAGGATGTGATCCTTCTCATTTTTGCTGATTGAGTAAATAACTTCACTATTCGCACCCTCGTCCAAGTCGGTCGCATTTAAAGTAATGACTGCCGTTCCTTTACTAGCATTTTCTATAATTCGTGTTTTATACAACGATGCAGTGAAAACTGGAGCATTGTCATTATTATCCATTACATTAACAATTACACCCAATGTACCTGACCTCAGAGGATTTCCTCCATCTACAGCGGTCAGTGTGAGCTGGATAACTGACTGTTTCTCTCGGTCTAAAGCTTTCTGCAACACCAACTCAGCAGACACACTGTCACCCCCTTTGTTGACTGCTAATGAAAAATAATCAGTAAGGCTAAGCTTGTATGTATTAAGAGCATTCTTTCCAACATCAACATCTGACGCGTCTAATAATGGAAATCGTACCCCTGGAAACGTGTTTTCAGCTATGTCTATAGTTTGGGATTTCGCACGGAAAGATGGAGCATTATCATTTACATCTTGAATATGAATATCTACACGGTAGAGCTTCAACGGGTTGTTGATAACTGCCTCCACACTGACTGTACATTTAGGAGCCTTAGCACAGAGCTCCTCTCTGTCTATTCTCTCATTCACATAAAGAACACCAGTCTTAAGATTTACCTCGAAATACTTTCTCTTGGACCCTGTGACAATCTGAAACAAACGCGACTCCAACTCCTGAACATTGAGGTTAAGATCCTTGGCGATATTTCCTACAAAAGACCCCGGGTTTACCTCCTCTGAGACAGAGTAGGAGAGCTGAGCGGATACCTCTTCCCAGTAACACTCCAGTAGCACAATCAGAAAATACGTCACAATACAGCTCCTTCTATTCCTTAAAGACATAATTCCGTCGAACGTGAGAAAAGCAAACGTCCGAACATACAATATCCGAAAATCAATTGGCGTCCATTAATAGAGAAAAAATATGTACACTTTTAGAAGAATGTACACACGGCAAGCGCTGAACAGGCTGTCTCTGGTCTTCCGTTTCAATGTAACAAAGCACAGAGAATGTCATCTCCACACTCTGAAACGGGGAGGGACCTTGAGAATATAAAATAAAATATCCATGCCACGGTCAACAGTGACCCCACGTGGGGAATGTGTATGTTAACAGCAGCACACTACATCTCCCATAACACGCAAATACAAGCTATAAGAGACGATCATTATGTCTGAGAACACACATACATGCTGAATATCAGAATACATGTAGTACACGTACGAATGTATTTACATGTGCATTAAAATGTATTGTTCAAACCCCAGGGAAGTCAGTACGTACATCATTTCAATATAAATTCAGCTGAATATATTTTCATACTAATTTCGTAATTTATACATTCGTAAATACCCGCAGCAATCAAGGTAATTATCGAGCGTTCAACGGGGACGTTTTAATACTTGCTTTAAACAAAAAAGTTAAAGAAAATGGGAATGGGGTTTTCATTAATATCATATTTACATACATTTACTATTATACTGTCAGATTTCGCAGGACTTCCCCAAGCCGTCAGTGTGAGCTGGATAACGGGTTGTTTCTCTAGGTCTAGACTTTTCTGCAACACTAACTGAGCAGAAACAGAGTTTCTCCCTCCCTCAAAAAGTAAAAAACATCATTTGAACTAAGTTTTTATATATTAATGCAGTTCTGGCCGACATCTAAATCAGTTGCGTCTAGTAACATATGTCGAACACCTGGTCAAGTGTTTACAGTTATATTTACATCCTGGGACGAGGTGAAATATCATTAACATTTAGAATATTAATTTCTACACGGTAAAGATTCATTGGATTATTCAGAACGGCCTCCACACGCCCATACATTTAGAAGCCCTGGCACAGAGCTCCTCTCTGATGCGAATGAGAGAATAGACAGTCTACACATTGACCTCGAAATACTTTCACTTAGAGGCGGTGACAATCTGAAACATAGGGTACTCCAAATCCAGGACATTTAGGTTAAGATCTTTAACGATGTTTCCCGCAAAAGTCTCAGGGTTAACCTCCTATGAGACTCCGCATCCCAGTGACATTACAGCAACAACCGAGCTCCTATTCAGAAAATAAATAATTCCTCCGAAAAAGACAACTACAGATCAAAATATAAACATATTCGTCCAACTTGGAAGGTTTTCAAGTTTGTACATGCCAAATCATGTGACCTTTGCAAATGCTACAAACCCTGATGTAAGCTCCAACGATTCTCTCTTTTCATTTTGCGTAACAAAGCCATAATATATGTTCTCACTCTCTGAAACCCGGAGGCGCCTACTAACCCCAAATAACAAGTCTGACATTAACGGTCAGCAGTGACGCCAAGTGGTGAAAAACGTGGCAGTAATACTCCGCAGTAATGAATGTGAAAATCTCAATGCAAGGGTGGGGTGGAAACGGAGTAATGGCTTTCAGCACTTCGGACAGCGCCAGAACACATCCATGCTGCATCAGAGAAAAAAAACATCAAGGTGTTTGTGTGTTTGTAATAATTCAGTGTGTATGGGTCTATCTCGCTATGTTTTGAATATACAACATATACAGTATCTCTTAATTGAATGTGTACGTGTGTCCAAACCTGTTACTGGTTCTGTATATCTGTAGAAATACTACATCTCAAAATACACCAGCTCATCTCCCACCTCTCCACCTCCCTCCCACACACACACGCACACGCACATGCACACGCACACACACACGCACACACACACACACACGCACACACATTTCTGGGTATTGTGGTGTATTTTCTGTGGATTGCCCTGTATCTCCACGGAGACAGCGGTTACGTGCTTATGGGCGCTTCGTAGTGTGTAATCCTAGGATTAGGCCGTGGTTGGAGGGGCTCCCGTCCCAGAACCGTTCAGCGGGGAACATGATGTATTAATAATCATAATATTCGGAGTGATAATCGTCTTCCCTCAGTGTCCAATAACAATAATAGCTTGCTGAGCGGATCCGACCTGATCACAGAATTCATAGGTCACAATAGCAGAGGCCGGAGCCAACAGGGTATAGGCCTACATGCACAGGAAGGAATCCTTCTTGCACGCACATACACATTTTCAGTTACACACAAACACAAGTTTGCCATTCTGCTCTGGTGGTGACTGGGGACAACACCTTGACATTCCTGTTTTTCCCCATTTCTGAGGCCTAAACATAACCCTTACACCTATCCTCACCTTAAACACACAAGCCTATATCACACAAACACACACAACCCTCTCCTAGACAGCAAAGTCCACTGATTTGGGGATAACTGTCTCACAGTATAATAAACATCATGTTGATCTCAGATCAATCCAGCCTAGTCAAAGAGAACTACAAACACACAGCTGAATCTAAACTGAACTACAAACACACAGCGGAATCTAAACTGCACTAAGAACACACAGCTGAATCTAAACTGAACTACAAACACACAGCAGAATCTAAACTGAACTACAAACACACAGCTAAAGCCCAAAAAGAACAAAAAACACAAAGCTGAACTATACTCTCTAAAACCTCAGTTTTAAAGCAGTAGAGTTGCCTTCACATCCCACACTATAAGATGCAGAGCGGACAAATCAATAACACCTGCTGACTGATACTAAAAGTACTTGCATTTGTAGCAGTTTACCATGGTAACGGGATGTCAACTCATCAAGCAGGCACATACTGATCAGTCAACAGTCCTGTGTTGTCCGCC
The DNA here is from genome assembly GCA_016801125.1 of Novumbra hubbsi. Taxonomy (NCBI): domain Eukaryota; kingdom Metazoa; phylum Chordata; class Actinopteri; order Esociformes; family Umbridae; genus Novumbra; species Novumbra hubbsi. Next base: position 6,891 of record JACXGK010009708.1, read on the forward strand.
AGCTCAAGGATGACTCATGCCGGCACATACCAATCAACTCACAACAGTAAACTAAATGCTATCTGACCCGTATACTCCTGGTAAAGGACAGCCATGTCCGTCTCTGCCATTGACACAGGCTGTTTGGAGAGGAGTGCAGCGACAGACCCAACCTGGCCACTGTTGTTGGGGCTCCTGCCGTTCTCCACGTATCCAGAACGCTAAGCAGAGGCCTTTTGGTGTTCAAGTGCTTCCATGTCCCCCCACTCCTCCTCTCACTCCACTGTCTTCCATGTAAAGTCTGCCTGCTACATGACCATGGCACTTGCCTATGGAGCAACAAGGAGAGCTTTTCTTCAGGTCATTCTCAAACCCTATATCCGGAAACAGGCTCTGGGCGCTGGGTCGTCCAGCCCCATACGGGAAGGGAGGTCTCAATCTGTGCACCCCAATGGTGAAACCAGCTTCTGAAACCCCACCCAAAGAGTAACCCTAACCCTAAACCACCCCAATAGTAGCTCTAACCCTAACCAACTCAAACAGTAACCCTAACCCAATCAAAGAGTAACCCTAACCCTAAACTACTCAAAGAGTAACCCTAAACCTAACCCTAAACCACCCGATAGTAGCTCTAACCCTAACCAACTCAAACAGTAACCCTAACCCAATCAAAGAGTAACCCTAACCCTAAACTACTCAAAGAGTAACCCTAAACCTAAACCACCCGATAGTAGCTCTAACCCTAACCAACTCAAACAGTAACCCTAACCCAATCAAAGAGTCACCCTAACCCACTCAAATAGTGCCTCAAATAACCACTGCCACCTCTTCAGTTGCCTTCCTGAAGGAGCATATGCTAAGTTTATAATTTGTATAGTTTTCTGCCCAGCATCGACTTTGGCAGATAACTAATTATAAGTGTACGTAATTCTACTTCTACTTCTACTAGCTTCTTAAAACATATGCAAAACTTTAAGTTGGGTGGGTTTGGATGCTAAATGACCAAACTGTAAACCTCAAACCGAGCATGCTCAGTTGAGTGAAAACTGATTGGTCTGCTGAGATATGAAATACACAGATGTCACAGAGCAACAGAAATAAGTCCTCTTTACAGCTGATAGGCATGGTCGTAGAGAATACACAGATGAATCAGTGAAAACATTCAGCAATATAATCCTGTGAGCATGTATACACACACACACACACACACACAACCTCAGGCATGAGCAAGTGAAAACCCATCTCCCAAACAAATGCACACATACAGTCACTTCCAAGTATTGGTACCATTGATAAAGATATTCATATTTTGTATTACTGAAATATGAAATATGATAAAGATATTCTTATTTCAGTAAAACAAAATAGAAAAGCAACATTTTTATTGCAACAGAAACATTTTGTTGTCAAGCCGTTCTTCAGTTTGCTTGCAAGACAATTACAAACCAACATTGCATTCTTACACCCTGAATTACTGACTGAGATTTTGTTTGATTAAATCGTTTAAACAGTGACAACATAATTGACAACATCCATTTTCAACCCTCATCATTATCCATTTGGAGCATAAATACACTGCGCTTTCTTCTAAAATGTTCACAATGGTAATTTAGTAGTAAATGAACAATTTCTCTACAGATTGGCTGGAAGAACAACATGCAGTGCTATTTAAATGTCTTGATAGTTAATAAAGTTCAGGATGCTGTTAACCTCAGATGCATTGATAGTTAATAAAGTTTAGGATGCTGTTAACCTTAGATGTCCTGATAGTTAATGAAGTTCAGGATGCTGTCAACCTCACATGGCTTAATAGTTAATAATGTTCAGGATGCTGTTAACCTTAGATGTCCTGATAGTTAATAAAGTTCAGGATGCTGTTAACCTCACATGGCTTAATAGTTAATAAAGTTCAGGATGCTGTTAACCTCACATGGCTTAATAGTTAATAAAGTTCAGGATGCTGTTAACCTCACATGGCTTAATAGTTAATAAAGTTCAGGATGCTGTTAACCTCACATGGCTTAATAGTTAATAAAGTTCAGGATGCTGTTAACCTCACATGGCTTAATTGTTAATAAAGTTCAGGATGCTGTTAACCTTAGATGTGCTGATAGTTAATAAAGTTCAGGATGCTGTTAACCTTAGATGTGCTGATAGTTAATAAAGTTCAGGATGCTGTTAACCTCACATGGTTTAATAGTTAATAAAGTTCAGGATGCTGTTAACCTCAGATGTCCTGATAGTTAATAAAGTTCAGGATCCTGTTAACCTCAAATGTACTGATAGTAAATGAAGTTCACGGTGCTGTTAACCTCCGATGTCCTCATCAACTCTTTAGAGCTTAACCTAAGGCATGCATGAAAAAGTTAATGGCATTCATTTTGACACCATTCCTTAAAATAAAAGACTATAATTATTATCTCTTCCTGCCTACCTAAGCATCTGCCGTTTTTTCTGTCTCTGTGTGTTATCAACCAGGAGAGGGAGTGAGAGAGGTTTGAGTACCAACAGTGTTTTGGCAGGGCAAGCGGGAAAGAACTGAGTGTGTGTGTGTGTGTGAGAGTGTGAGAGTGTCTTGCAATTAGGGCGTGTTTAGTAGGAGCACAGGTTGAATAATTATGCCTTTCTCTTGTGTAAAACAAAGGTAGAAGTGTCCATGTGTGACTGTGTATGTGTGTGTGTGTGAGAGTGTGTGTGTGTAGCACATGGAGGACGGACAGATGGGGGAAGGGTGACAGAGAAACAGGCGTGTCTCCCTCCTCGTTCCTTCTGCGCAGCACTCTGGTCGCCATGGCAACCACATCTCACCATTAGGGAGCGGGGGCTGAGGACATGCGCACACACACACTCCGGAACGCACACACACGCACTGCAGCAGGCAGTTGAGAGTACGAATGATAACGCCTTAAGGATCTCTTCCAATCCACTCTCCAGTTCAAAAGGACATGCCAATCTGTTAATTTCTTATTCACACTGCCTTGTTACCTCCCAGTACATAGCAGACGCACTAGAGTGTGTGTGTTCGAAACAAACCCTAACACACGCGCGCACACACACACACATGGCTGTTGCTGGCCTGCTCATGTATTGGTGAGGCCGCAGCTAGCAGCTCCCCATCTGACCCCCCAAACCCCCCAGAGAGAGGCTGACCTTCTCTCCTTCAGCCTGCCCGGCTCGCTACACCCTCCCTGGCCCCCAGGCTCCAGGGATCTCCCCCTGTCTGTGGTAACACAGGCCACATACGGTGTCGCTACATAATGGCGAGGGATGCTTATCCAGACACACGTCATTGTACTGTTGCACAGGTCCAGCACGCCAATTCACCTCCCGTACGGGCTTGTGTAGCACCCGCCCTCCAAGCAGGACCACAGGAAGAAATACCGGACCAGCGCGTGTCTCTGCCGCAGAGCCACAACACAATACAGCCTGCTGACTCGTTGAGGCCCACAACACCTGGACGGACCAGTGTTCTAGAGGTCCGGGCCCCCCTGGCGTGTCCCCATCCTGCAGCAAGAGGGGAGCTACAGAGGTGCCGGGCCCGTCTGGCGGGTCCCCATCCTGCAGCAAGAGGGGAGCTACAGAGGTGCCGGGCCCCCCTGGCGGGTCCCCATCCTGCAGCAAGAGGGGAGCTACAGAGGTGCCGGGCCCCCCTGGCGGGTCCCCATCCTGCAGCAAGAGGAGAGCTACAGAGGTGCCGGGCCCCCCTGGCGGGTCCCCATCCTGCAGCAAGAGGGGAGATAGAGGTGCGAAAAGAGGTGGGCCTCTGCGGGCTTGGGTGAGACTATAGAGCAGGGCGGTGCTCTAACTGTGTGATTGAATAGCCACGCCCTACTGCAGGATCATGTCCTGCAGTAGGGCGACACCAGGAAGGGAGAGGGGGGAGGAGGAAGGGAGAGAGGGGGGAGGGGAAGAAGCGAGAGAAAGGAGGGGAAGGGCCGAGAGGGAGAGAATGAATAATGGGGGGGGGGGGGGGGGGGGAAAGACCAGGGAAAGCAGAGGAAGCAGAGAGGAAGAGAGGAAGAAGAGAGGAAGAAGGCGATGGAGAAATGTGTAACGACATCACACAGAGGGGAAGTCAAACAGACTTAAGTCTTATTATATCACAGGGCAGATTGCCTACTCTTTTCATTTATTTTTCAGAACCACAAATTATTCATACAGATAGACATTTTAGGAGTCCTAAAACCTTATGGACACACACAAACAAAAGACAGCAAACACACACTCTCACACACACACACAAACATCTATGAGGAATGAATTGCTCCCTTTATTTAATCCAACTCGCACTTAATAATTTATTTCCAAATCTGCTCTGCCCCCCCCCCCCCCCCCCCCCCCCCCCCCCCCCCCCCGGTTCCTGGAGTAAGTAGGACAGAGGGGCGGGAATAGGAACAAGATGAAAACCAGGACACAGCAATATGGAGCGTGCTCACACACACCCCGCAGATACCGCTACGGACTGAGTGGCCCAACATAACACTCACATGGAGAATAAACGCCCAAATGCCCACAAGGCCTTCGGCTCACATCATTAGCTGCTCCACTGTGACAGCAGAACCTGGCGTCCGGCCACGGCTAAACTCCCATACGTGTCCGTCTGGGCTTCGTGGGTTACGCGCGTTACACTAGAATGTTGCAAAAGTCTTACCGTGGCTATTCGGCCGTTCACAGCGAATAAACCGCGCACGAGGAAACGTGAACGCTTGGAAACCAAACCAAACATAATTACTAAAGTCAACAGAGAACCGTGTGTTGTTGTAGCTGCCGAGCTGAATCTCATTAGCATTCAGCATGGCAGTGACTGGGTTAGCCGTTTAGCTGCAGGGAGAGAAGCATGGGGAGGATTTGGATACAAACAAGCCAACAAAATCTATCACAGGCAGGAGAGAGTGGTTGGACCAGACACCTACCCGACTCGGCAATGTTTAACTGTGTGTATGTGTGTTTTATGCTTTTCATCGGGAGTTTCATAAAAGGCATACATGTAATCAATGAAGTAGATTGCTATAGCATTATTAGACAGAGGCCTGGGCCCTGTCTTGCCGTGTTACAGGAACACAACCATGCCATTGAAACCGAGGCTTGGATTTGCCATGGCGTTAGCATGTACACATTAGCATTCAGCGCTCTGACATGTTGAACAAACCCTGCATGCCTAAAACAAGCCCTTCTATTGTTTGTCAAAGACAGGCTGGGGGACACAGGTGGTGTTCCCTTTTGGACCACCCCATGAAGGGTAACCTCACACCCCCTCCCCCTTTAACCCCGGTGACGCACATGCCCCCCCTTCCCCCCCTCCTATCCCCATGGGAACCATCATGCATCAAGGACAGGGACTCCACAAGGACAGACTGGGACTCTATCATATAAACACACTGCGAGCGACACTTTGGTCAGTGACTCACTAGTAACACACTTCTAGGGAGACGCTGAGACAACAGACGGGGACCACATGTATATCTAGGGACACACACAGAGAGACAGTTAGAATCAGGGGTTTACCGTACCGTTAACTTTCTGGGTTGTGTGTGTGAGAGAGACTGGGGGCGACTTCGGGGGTCCTGCCTTAATGTATCACTTCTCATCTGTATCCAAAAGAGAAACACAGTCAACACCTGAAGGCACAAACATTTATGATCTGCCGACCAACGTCTCCGGGGCTCGCAGGGATGTATGGAAACAAGAAGGTAGTCACGCTCAGAACTTCACGTGGTACTGAAAAGAAAATTCCCAAACCATATGCTGTTGTTACAAATGCACAGTTATGGGTATGAGTACACATACACACATCTGAGTGATCAGAATATGGACCACCATGCTGCTAATCAATACAGACATATAAGCATACTGGCAATAGGCATTAAAAGAGCTCTGAACACACTCAGAGTACAGAGAACACACAGCCATCATGACAGTTCAGCCTTCAACCAGCAGAGGGAGATTATCCCTTGAGTTTCTTTGTTCACGCTACATCCTGGATCTCGGCAGGAAATGAGATGATTCGATTCTCCACGCAGCACACACTCTCTCTCTCACCCACCCACACACACACACACACAAATCAGCATAATACCTGATGAAAACATTCTCCCTCAGACACACGCCACATAAACCACAGTTATTAAACGGGGGACGTTGCCATGTTGCCGTCTAGGTCCTGCGGAAATGAAAAGGACGAACCGATCCGCGTGCCTGCCTAACAACACTCAGCGAGCTCTTAACGAGATACTCATCAAACACAACAGCTGACGGGAGATAACGAGCACGTCCGCATTTTTCACCGCGAATCAGAACCGGAGCCCACTGGGTTCCGTCCGACAACCTAATCATGGACACGACAGCTGTGTTACCCTCCCGACAAGACAGATTACGGGATAGCCGTGAGGCCTGATCTATGCAGTAACGCCAGCCTCTTTCCTAGCAACTAGGAGGTATGCTGGCGGTGTGCTCTGAGTGCAGAGCAGGTCCAACCTCAGCGCGGGAGGCATTGACCCGCTTCCTCAGATAACATACTTAATAATACAGTGGACCAGTGGTCTACTGAGAGAGTCCTTGGAGGGCATTTGCGAACGGTTTCCCAGCCTGCTCCACTCTCCCCTCCCCCACAAAAAGGAATGTATAAAGGAATAAGTAAATTGTTGCCCACACTAGTTTTCTCTTTAGATCTTCCCGTAAAAAAAAACAGTTACCCTCAACCACTTTCGACATCTTACCATAATCGCCTGCACTGACATCATCCCGGCAGACGTCTTTGCCATCAAACGCTTTCGTGATCTGATATGTTCAGTTTGGAAATTCCTGCTCAGAAGTGAGGCCCCCTTTTAAACTATTTCTCAATTCAGTTCGTGATTGCAGACCTAGAGGACCTAAATCCCAGTTAATCTATGCTGTTTGTACCATTTAGTTGTGCCATTTGAGCAGAGCATCTTCAGTCACTTGAAGGGAGGGCGGAGAGAGGTGAGAGAAAGAAGATAGACACCAAGTAAGGAAGGAGGTTGAAAGGTTCAAATTACAGGAGGAGACAAAGACAGACACTGCTGTAACAAAGACAGACACTGAAAACTGACAACACTGTGAGAAAGACTGATAAATAACTGACAACGCTGTGAGAAAGACTGATATATAACTGACAACGCTGTGAGAAAGACCGATAAATAACTCACAACGCTGTAAGAAAGACTGATAAATAACTGACAACGCTGTGAGAAAAACTCAAATAACTGACAACACTGTGAGGAAGTTGTACAAACATCCCACAGAGGAGAACGACCAAGGGAAACATACTGGCCTAAGCCCAGAACCAGCAGGAGAAGGAGCTGAAGTAAAGGTAGAAGAATGGGCAACAGTAAACATCTCCTCAGAGACTGACAGTGGCACACTTTGTTCTGTGTGAATCTGCTCTACTTGTAGAAATCCACCCTTTATGGCAACATTAAGATGATTCCCTCTAATCGCATTACACAAGCCCCAAAGTGGAATTATCACTTACACACTGTTAACGGACGCGCTAATCCTGGAAAACCCAGAACACTGACAGCAACGGGGTTATGGAAGTATCAACAGAACCAGAATCAACCATGATACCTGCTGGAATAAGGAGCGTTGTGTGTTAAGACAAGGTCAGCGGAATGAGTCGAACAAAACCAAACTTTCCTTCAGAACTACGGAACTATATTAGAGGACAGAGGATAGGGGATGAGGATTAGATATTTGGGAGTAAACAAGAGATTAACAGAGCAAACACATGACCGTGCCTCGCTACTCCCTCCTCCAATCGCATACAGCCTAGAAGGAAGCAGAACTACAGTGCATGTTATGCTTAGGTGATTTACTTGTTTTTATTTTGTGGTTTGAAAATAGCATATGACTATTGCGGGTTCAGGCTTTGGTTTTGTTATCCAGTGTGAGGCATTGTGGACGTTATGGTATCTGGCCTACTCTATCAGATCCGCTGATCACGAATGATGATGCATGGGGATCACTAAACCAGCTATCCTCCATTATCTCATTACCGGCAATGACACACAGCCGCTACTCATATTATCCATCTATGTCAAAACGCTGTATGACAGTGTGAGTAGTGTCTCATCAGAACTCTTTATGACATGTGACTGAAGAAATCTGAACGCTGTCTGAAACATGACAATGAGTGTTGTCTCATTAAAGCACTTGACAGATGAATGGCTGAAACGTCTCATCAGAACACTGTATGAAACAAAACTGAGAGGATTATCTCAACAGAACGCTGTTTTACACAGGACATAGAAGATTGCCTCATCAGAACACTGTATGACACAGGGCTGACATTATCGTCTCATCTGAACGCTGTATGACACAAGACTGAGAGGATTAACTCAACAGGACGCTGTTTCACACAGGACATAGAAGTCTGTCTCATCAGAACACTGTATGACACGAGACTAAGAGGAGTGTGTCATTTTCACTCCCCGGTGTCATGTGACTCGTTAGTGTTACAAGGTCTCAGGTGTGAATGGGGAACGGGTGTGTTAAGTTTGGTGTCATCACTCTCACACTCATACTGGTCACTGGAAGTTCAACATGGCACCTCATGGCAAATAACTCTCTGAGGATCTGAAGAAAAGAATTGTTCCTCTACATGAAGATTGCCAAGACCTTGAAACTGAGCTGCAGCACGGTGGCCATAGACCATACAGTGGTTTAACAGAACAGGCCTCACCATGGTCGACCAAAAAAGTTGAGTGTACGTCCTCAGCGTCATATCCAGAGGTTGGCTTTGGGCAACAGACTTATGAGTGCTGCCAGTATTGTTGCATATGTACTGTGACATACTGAAGCAGAGCATGATCCCCTCCCTTCAGAGACTGGGCCGCAGGGCAGTATCCCAACACGATAACGACCATAAACACACCTCCAAGACGACCACTGCCTTGCTAAAGAAGCAGAGGGTAAAGGTGATGGACTGGCCAAGCATGTCTCCAGACCTAAACCCTATTGAGCATCTGTAGGGCCTCCTCAAGTGGAAGATGGAGGAGTGCCAAGTCTCTAACATCCACCAGCTCTGTGACATCGTCATGGAGGAGTGGAAGAGGACCTTTGAAGCTCTGGTGGATTCATGCCAAAACTCCATGCCCAAGAGGGTTCAGGCAGTGTTGGAAAATAATGGTAGCCACACCAAAATATTGACACTTTGGGCCCAATTCAGACATTTTCACTTAGGGGTGTACTCAATTTTGTTGCCAGCGGTGTAGACATTAATGGCCGTGTGTGGAGGTATTGTGAGGGGACGGCAAATGTACACTGTCATACAAGCTGTACACTCACTACTTTACATTGTAGCATAGTGTCATGTCTTCAGTGTTGTCACATGAAAAGATCAAATATTGACAACATTTTTTGTGAGATACTGTATGCGCACAGACTTGCACACACACTGTAGTCATCATAAACCCACAGCTACGCAATGAGCAGCAACATCCTAAACATGAATACGGTCAAAGAACAGTGCTCTAGGTGAACACAGAGGCAGTAAAACACACCTTCAACCCTCTCAAACCGCATCGTCACTACTACTGTAACCGTCAAAACCAGCTGTCAGAACTCATTCAGAACAAAAGAGTGACACCCAGAAACTCCCCACACGGGTGCAGTGCAGTAATATTTTGACTTCTAAGGCGGCGAGTTTGCCAGTATATCCTCCCTTCCGCTATCCACCTCACAAACACACACAGGTGACAGGGAGCAATAGAGTGGAATATGTAGCCCTGCCGACAGCTCCGGTCCACACAGACAAGACTAGATGTGAGGAGGAGAGACAGAGACAAGGCGGAACAAAGCAAATTAGGTCAGTCAGACGGAAAGAGGGTCTGAGAGACCGACAGAGCTGGAGAGGATGAGAAGAGGTTTGGAATGAGGTGAGGAGACTAACAGATAAACAGACAGATTGACTTCAGTGTGCAAAGTAGAGAGCAGAAGAGATGAAAAAAAGGAATAGAGAATGAAGAGGAAAGCAAGTGGAGATATAATAGTTGAGATGAAATGGGAGAGGAAACTGGTCAAATGGACAGACCACTAAATAAAGCACAGGGAGAAGAAAGTCAGCCATTTTATTCCATGCTGCACTCACACTAGGAGACAGAGGGGGTGTGAGAGTGAGAGAGAGAATGATGAGGGAGACATAGGCAGTGTGGGAGGAGGGTGAGATGGCGAGCTGTGTAAAATGGAGAGGGAAGAGGACCCGGGAAAGACAAGACGTGTGGAGAGGAGAACAGAAGGGCTGCCGGGAACACAAACACAAGAAAGACTGTGGTTGAGGAGGGAGAGAGAGGGAGGAGTCTCAACGGGTTAATACTCCCCCAACTACATCCAAGTCCCGCTGTGTTACGCTTTTCCAATTGCTTCGCCCAAATTCTCAGATTCTATTTTTGAAAACGACACGTGCAAAGCTCCAAACCACCGGGCACCTCACCACATATTGGAATTTCAAATAGCAACGGTTTTAGCACATCTATGCAAATGAGTAAGCACAAGTGTCTTCCACTTGCACAATTACCAGTTGAATGTATCTCGCTGCAAACCGATTGTGTTGCTTCTCTGTTGAATAGTTGCACTCTCCAAAACCTGAATGAATTATTTAATTGAGGTAAATGTTTTGGGTGAGTTAGGACCTTTTGCAGGCGAAAATCTCTACCACATCATTTATTCTGACCAACGTACCAAGAGCTTTGAGAATGATAACACTATTTAAAAAATGTATCCAATGCAATTGAAAAAAACTGGAATTCACACAGGACAGCTACTAAATAAGATGGAGGTAAAGATGGATAGAGCATTCACTGTCTAAAGCACAGGCCAAACAGCAGACATACAAATACACAGACCGACAAAAACAGACAGAGCCTGGAGTGGAAGATAAATACGTGGTAGGTACAATAGGTTTGACAGTCAACAACAATGGTTGTCTTGCTGATGTTTTAATGTAAAATATCTTTACTATAACGAACAAAACATTTACCAAACAACTGCCCACAGACAGACATAGAGGAGAATAAATAGCTACATGTGGGCAGGATGACTCATTCATTACGTCCAGGCCAGGAGTCGTGAAAATGATGCTGAGAATGTATCAAACACAGACATTTTGCAACGCAGGCCAATTAAGACAGATACAGACAGATACAGACAGATACAGACAGATACAGACAGATACCGACAGGCAAACACAGGGATGTCTTTCCCCAGTAACCTGTGAATACGTAAGGTCAAGCATGATGTGAGTACACACACATGCAGGTTGTTCATGTGTATGTTATGAATGGCCTGTTTATTTTAGAAATCTTCAATCTTCTATTGTGAGAGGACTCCCTGTATTCTCTCTCTGTTCCATTTGCCTGAGCAGATTATTGCAGTGCATGTGACTGTGTTGGAGGCGGGGTCAGGGGTATATGTTTTTATGTGTTTAAGGCTGTGTATGTTATTGTATTGGGGGTGGGTCAGGGGTATATGTTTCTATGTGTTTAAAACTGTGTATGTTATTGGGGGCCGGGTCAGGGGTATATGTTTCTATTTGTTTAAGGCTGTGTATGTTATTGGGGGCGGGGTCAGGGGTATATGTTTCTATGTGTTTAAGGCAGTGTATGTGGGCCTATATGTGGGTTATCATACAGAGGGACTCTAACCCACTAGTGACATTAAAAATGACCATGCATCTGAATGCTCCCTTAACAGGCCCAACATTACCCAGGGTGACTAGGGCACCAGAACAGAAGGGACCAATTGCCACTGGAAAATCAACAACCTGTAGCTGGGGACTCCGCATGTTCTCTAGTCTGCCGGAAAGACATCCTAAATTCCCAGAAACATTGTCCTTTCCAAAAGCCATATTCAGTTACACGTTTTGCAATGTCTCACAAACATTTTCAAAATATTTAACTTAATTTAAGGCTGTTCTCTCTCAGTGACTTAAACGCAACAACGTAGTGACCTTCCAGTCAGCGTAATCCTCAAGGCATCCAGTAATGACCCCAGGCTCCATTGGGCTGCAGTGGTCACACAGATTGGATAACAATACAGACTACCAAGGGTATGATAATATAGTTTCTGGAGTATGGCTAAGAGTATAGAAAAGTGCCTCCTTAGGGTCTCCTTCTGGTTGAATGATATGCATCCTATCAAAACATTAGTAGAAAGTCAATAGTTTAGTGTAATACAGGCAACTATAAGGTTAGAGTAACGCAACTGTAAGTTAAGAGTATAGACAAGGGTGAGGTTAGAGTATAGGCTACTGCAAGGTAAAATTGTTAGCTGCTATAAAATTGCAGTATAGGATATTGTAAGTATCAATCAATCAATCAATCAAATTTATTTATACAGCCCTTTTTACAACAGCAGTTGTCACAAAGTGCCTTTACAAAAACACCCAGCCTAAAACCCCAGTGAGCACGCAACAAAAGGATTGAAGCACGGTGGCTAGGAAAAACTCCCTACGGGGCCGGAGTGTAGGAAGAAACCTAGAGAGGCACCAGGCTCAAAGGG